>CAUYLG010022970.1:0-170000 GCA_963573385.1 Cacajao melanocephalus
TTGTTTTAATTTGTGTGATATTCCTTTCTTTGTGTGGTTGGTGGTGGTGGATTGTTGGTTGGGGGTGGTGTGTTGGGATGGGGTGGAGAGGAAGGAGGAGGTGCAGAGGATGGAGGGGGTGGAGAGGATGGAGAGGAAGGAGGAGGTAGAGAGGATGGAGGGGGTGGAGAGGATGGAGGAGGTGGAGAGGATGGAGAGGATGGAGGAGGTGGAGAGGATGGAGGGGGTGGAGAGGATGGAGGGGATGGAGGAGGTGGAGAGGATGGAGGAGATGGAGAGGATGGAGGGAGTGGAGAGGAGGGAGGGGGTGGAGAGGAGGGAGGGGGTGGAGAGGATGGAGGAGGTGGAGAGGATGGAGAGGATGGAGGGGGTGCAGAGGATGGAGAGGATGGAGGGGGTGGAGAGGATGGAGGGGGTGGAGAGGAGGGAGGGGGTGGAGAGGATGGAGGAGGTGGAGAGGATGGAGAGGATGGAGGGGGTGGAGAGGATGGAGAGGATGGAAGGGGTGGAGAGGATGGAGAGGATGGAGGAGGTGGAGAGGATGGAGGGGATGGAGAGGATGGAGGGGGTGGAGAGGATGGAGAGGATGGAGGGAGTGGAGAGGATGGAGGGGATGGAGGAGGTGGAGAGGATGGAGGGGATGGAGAGGATGGGGGGTGGAGAGGATGGGGGGGTGGAGAGGATGGAGGGGGTGGAGTGGATGGGGAGGATGGAGGGAGTGGAGAGGATGGAGAGGATGGAGGGAGTGGAGAGGAGCGAGGGGGTGGAGAGGATGGAGAGCATGGAAGGGGTGGAGAGGATGGAGGAGGTGGAGGCTCCCTCACCGCTTCTGCTGCCTGATGACCTTTGAGCAGAAAGTGCCAGAGTCTGTCCTGGAGTGGCTTCCGGCACTTCTCAGGCCCTTAGGTCCTTATGGTCACTTGGAGTCTTGTGAAAATGCAGTTCCATTTGGACAGACCTGGGGTGGCGAAGAGTCTACATTTCTTACAAACTCCCAGGGGATGCAGATGCTCTGAACTTAAGTAGCAGGACTCTAGGAAGGATAGGCCAACTATGGAGGCAGGGAGGACCTGGGAAGTGTGGAAGAAGAGTTTTGGTTGAGAGCTGAGTTTTTCTAGGGTCTGAAGCTGGACGTGACGAGCGAGTCATCTCTTCACACTATCGATGATGATGATGATTTGCACTTCTGACTTGCTGTTCTCCAGCAACTGTGTGCAAGTCAAGGGCGAGTTTGTTGGTTTATTTTTAGCTGATAGATTTGTGCTAGAGTTTCCACTGTGGTGTGGCATGGAGTGGAAGGTAACTCTTCATTCTGAGGATTGTTCCTTCCTTGCTTGGCAAGACATCCAGCATCCTTGGCATTGCCCACTAGATGCCAGTAGCAACCTCCCTGATGACTGTGTCTGCCTCAGTCTGCTCAGGCTGCTATAACAAAATACCTGAGACCGATGTGTGATTTACACACAACAGAAATGTACTGCTCAGTCCTGGAGGCTAGGAAGTCCAAGATCAATGTGCCAGGAGATTCTGTGTCTGGGGATTGCCCACTCCTCATAGATGAATCCTTCTGTGTGCCCTCTGGTGCAAGAGCAAAAAGAGATTCACAAGCTCCCTTGGGGGTCTTTTATAAGGAAACCCATCCCACTCATGGGATGGAAGCCTCATGACCTAATCACCCAAAGGCCTTACCTCTTACTACCATCACCTTGGTTAGGTTTTAGCAGACAAATTTTGGAGGAACATCAACATTGAAACGAGAGCAGTGGCACTTGAAAAATGCTCCTGAAGGGCGGTGCTGCCCCTGGCTGAGAGCTGCTGAACTAGATGTACCCCCTGTTGAGGGCAGGGACCACGGTGTTGTTTCTCTATCCTGAGTGGCTGGCATCGTGCCTGGCATGGTGTAGGAACTTGATAAATGTGTCTTGCATCAAAAAAGGCAGCCTCTCGGGCAGTAAGAGGATGTCATTGTGAAGAACCTCTGCTTCAGGAAAGAGTCAGATTTGTGTGCCTCTGTTACACCCAGCAGGGTGGCACCTGCTGAGGATGGCAGCGTCCTGACCTGGAGGGGTGGCTGGGGGAGACAAGAGGCAGGAAATGATGGTGCCTTCTGAAGTCAGCTCTGTTTCCTTGGCTTTCCCCCAGGGCTCTGAAGCTCCGTTTTCTTATAAAAAGGCTGCTGAATGTTTGAGTTTTTCATGCATCTGTCTGTTTTTGGGCCGAGCTGCTGGAGCATAAGGCCTGTCTTGTTCATTCTTATGTCCTCAGGGCCTGGCACATAGTAGGTGTCTTATGAATGTTTGCTGAAAGAACGATTTGAATTCCTTAGGGAAACTGGCTGTTCCTAGGAGCTCAGCAATGGATCCTTCTGTTTCGCTGAAGATTGAGTTTGTAATGTGAATCCTTACCCCTCCTTTTATTCATGCAGTTATTAGTTCATTCATTCATTCAACAAATATTAACTGAGCACCTGCTAGGTCCCAGGCCCTGTGCTGAAGCAGGAGGAGGCAGGCTTTGTCCTTACCCTGGAGCGGAGGGTGTGCTGGGGTGAACAGACATTAGTCCAAGAGTCAGACAAGCAGGGGGAAAATGACAGCCTAATAAGTGCTTCTAGGGGAAACTGTGCCATGGCCTGTGAAAGGCTATCAGGTAGCCCATGTCAGGTCTGTGTCATGCGTGGGCACTGGAGGATGGCAGGGAGGGTCCCTGAGGGGGTGGAGTTGGAGTTAAGATCTGCAAGGAAGAGCTGGGCATGGTGGCTCACGTCTGTAATCCCAGCACTTTGGGAGGCCGAGACAGGCGGATCACTTGAGGTCAAGAGTTCGAGACCAGGAGACCAGCCTTGCCAACACGGCAAAACCCCGTCTCTACTAAAAATACAAGAATTAGCTGGGTGTGGTGGTGCGTGCTTGTAATCCCAGCTACTCAGGAGGCTGAGGCAAGAGAATTGCTTGAATCAGGGAGGCAGAGGTTGTGGTGAGTTGAGATTGTATCATTGTACTGCTTGGGAGAGAGAGCCAGCCTCTATCTCAAAAAAAAAAAAAAAAAAAAATCTGCAAATCTGTAAGGAAGTGCTTAGGGCACTAATATTTTTTCTAAGCATTAGAGGACGCATAAGTAAATTTTATCAAGGCTTTTTCATAGTTATTTTATAATTTAGTATTTTTTATTTTGAATTATGAGTAAGGTAAGTGCTTTTTTTTTTTGGAGACGGAGTCTCACTCTGTTGCCCAGGTTGGAGTGCAGTGGTGTGATCTTGGCTCACTGCAACCTCCCTGTCTCCTGGATTCAAGCAATTCTCCTGCGTCAGCCTCCCAAATAGCTGGGATTACAGGCATGCACCACCACGCCCAGCTAATTTTGTTGTACTTTTAGTAGAGATGGGGTTTCACCATGTTGGCCAGGCTGGTTTTGAACTCCTGACCTCAGGCGATCCACCCATCTTTGCCTCCCAAAGTGCTGGGATTACAGGCGTGAGCCACCGTGCCCGGCAAATGCTCTTTTATGTGTAGAGGGTCTCCCCACGTCTTGGCCCTGGGTCTGAGAGGTGTAAGAGATAAGTGGGTGGAGGCTAGCGAGGAGAGTGCTGCAGACAGTGGGGAGAGCATGTGCAAAGGCCCTGGGGAAGCAGAGGCAACACAGGGAGTGGGGAGATTGGCAGGGACAAGGGTAGGTACCCAGGGAGCCGTGAGGTAAGGGCATGGCATGGGGCTGGGGCCAGATCACACAGGGCCTTGCATGCCATGGAAAGGGGTGGGGATTTTATTATAAGCCCAGTGGGAAACCATTGGAAAAGATGAGCTGAAGGGTGACATGATCTGATGTGTGTTTGTAACAGATCCCTCGGCTGCTGCGGAGAGCATGGGCGGGTGTGTGGGTTGTCCTGGGGGTTTGTTTATAGGTTTCTCCTTCCTGGCTGGCAGTCATGGGTCCTGGGACCACCCGCCATGTAAGGCCAAAGGTGCCCTTGTGTCATCGGTGCCTGGGGCCATGACCTCATTGTGGTCTGGGTTTCTGGACTTTCTCTTCTCTTTCTGGGTCAGGCAAACCTGGCCTTTTGAAGCCAGATGGAGGCAGAAGACCTTCGGGTGATGTTTAGATTTTTAAGTCACTGTGAATTTCACTGAAGTGACCTATTTTTCTTCCATGTTGTTCTTGTATTTTTTATGAATGGATGATAAAAAATGTGGCAGGGTCATTTGTTTTAATTTCCTTCTGACACCTGGATTCTGCGTTTGGTAGCAGCCATCCCACCAGTGGCTGGAAGTCTGCCTCTGGGCAGGGGGGTGGCCCGGGGCCCAGCTCACACCTGGCTCTGCTGTGGATGGTGGGACAGCATGCCCTGGCCCCCACAAGGCAGCGAACCCCCTTTAGAGCACAGGACTGGAGGGTCAGCGCTGGTGCCCAGGGATGGGACTGGTTCCAGCGTGTCTGTCTGATCAGCCAGGCAGCTGTGGCAGTGGCCGGTTGCGGTGAGAACTTGAAGCCTCTATCCCTTTGGGATTGCAGTCCTGCCCATATTATGGAGGGTCCCATTGTTAGATGGAAACTGGCCTCACCTTTGATGGGGAGTGGTGAGGGGTCAGTTCTGAGAGATGACAGCCTCCAATGCCCATGAGACCGAAATTCACCTTTTTTCCTATGGTGGCCATTTGTGGTCATGTCTGTCCCTGTTTTCCAGGGTTGTCTCACCGCTCCCCACCTCACCCTTGCCCTTGAAGTATGTGGTGCCCTTCCCCACGCCGTTCTCTCTGTGTGGGACGCCACCCTGCAGTATGCTTCCCTGTAAAGCCACTCTGTCCTTCTGGTCTTCCCGGCAGCCTTCCCTGACCTCTACACAGATGGTCATCCGCGCGCCTTCTCTGGGGCTCCCAGGAGCACTGGAGCACTTAGGCACTCCCTTGTTTCTCTAAATACATTTTTCTTGTTTTATGCTTGCTATATAAACTTACTGTGGGGCTGGGAGCGGTCGCTCATGCCTGTAATCCCAGCACTTTGAGAGGCCAGGGTGGGCGGGTCACTTGAGGTCAGGAGTTTGAGACCAGCCCAGTCAACGTGGTGAAACCCCATCTCTACTAAAAAGACAAAAATTAGCTGGGTGTGGTGGCGGGCACCTATAATCCCAGTTACTTGGGAGGCTGAGGCAGAATTGCTTGAACCTGGGAGGTGGAGGTTGCAGTAAGCCTAGATTGCGCCACTGCATTGCAGCCTGGGCTGCGAAAGTGAAACTCCATCTCAAAGTAATAATAATAACAGTAATAATAATAATAAAATAAACTCACTGTGGAAGGTCTATTAAGTACAGAGAAGTGAAAAGAAGAAAATACAGTTATAACGTAGAGATCCAGAGAGTCATTTTGGCATTCATCTGTCCACATTCTTGTTCTGCAATCTACTTTGTTTTTAGCATAAATAGCATATCACATTGTTTAATATTGTCCGAAGGCCTCCTTTTAATCACCTTTATAGTGTTCCATTGGGAGGCTGTGCTTGGGTGTGTATTACAGTCCCCTATAGCTAGACAGAAGGCATGCCCTATCCCAGTGATTGCCATGCTGTGATCACGGGCAGGCTTTGTGAAGGGCTGGGGCCTTAACTTTGTTGAATAAATGAATTCTGCATTCTCATCTGCCTCCTGATGTACCAGACAAGCCTGTATTTAAGGCCTTCTTCTTCTCCGATCCCAAGTGCCTTCCCACCTTTTTCCCAGAAAGGAGACCTGACATCCTACTCTGCTATCATTGAAACTTTAAAAGTGCAGGCCAATAGTGCAGGTGACCAAGAGGCTAGAAGGGCTAGGTGGGTGTGGGTGCACAGGGTGGCCTCCTGGAGGTGGCAGTGTTGGCACCAGCTCATAAGTGGCTTTCAGGCCAGCAGGGAGGCCAGCTAGGTGGGCTGCTGATGAGCAGGAGGGACTCCAGTTGGAAGTGGAGGTCCCTCAAGGCTGGGAACTTTTCACGCCTGGTTCTAAGCTCTGACAGCCATATTTGAAGGCCCACAGTGCAGCCGAGGTGGCGTTGCAGTCTTTGGACGTCTGGTGTGTGTGTGCGCTCTGCACAGCGGTTACATGGGAATGGAATTCTGTCCTGTGTGTGTGATGAGACACAAACTTTCATACTCCCTCCAGACCTATTGGAAGCTGGGAACAAAGCCTTCATTTCTTCAAGCATGCATAAAGGGATGAAGCACACGTTCACTGCATCTTCCTCTGCATCAGGCTCCATGCTGGTTCCTGCTGTCACTGAGCTCCGAGTCTTGGGTGTGAGGGTACAGCCATCCCAGTTTGCTCATGACTGACTGACTAACGGGCTTCCTGGTATGTAGCATTTTCAGTTCTAAAATTGGGAAAGTCCTGGACAAATTGAGACAAGTCGGTCACTAGGTTACTGTCATCTAAGGAGAAAGGGGTCAGAACCCTGTGAGCGGGACTGAGGGACCCAGAGGACAGAGGACATCTCTGGATTTCTGGTTACTGGCATGGCAAGCTTAGTGGGAGTTTTTGAGGAGTGTCGTGGAGTGGGGTTGAGATCCCTAGAAGGGTTTCTAGCGAAGATTCTTCCCTTCTCCTTTTCAGTTCTTCATGCTCTTGCTCCTGTGTTCCCCCTCTGGCCATGGTGTAGCCAAGGTGTTTCAGAGGGGCCAGGACCGCCCTCTGGAAAGTGGATCCCTGGGACCCGGGCTCAGTCATCCCTTTCTGCCTCCAGGCCCTCTTTGAAGAACAGGGTTCCCCAAAGTCCACTCTGAAGGGGAAACCTGCCGTTCCTCTCTTGCGCTAAACCGAGTCTGCTGGGGTAGACTTCAGTGGCTTCATTCATGGCCTGGGTGCATCACTCATCGATTTCTTCGCTCACCTCTTCACTCAACTCGTGGCTCCTGTTCATCTCTTATGCAAAGCACTGGGCTGGGCACAAGCTGGTGATGCATTGGGCTCAGGGCGGGGCATAGAGGAGCTGGGAGATAAACAACCGCTGCCAGCCTAGCGAGTTGGGACGACCTAGGAGCCAGCCAGCTCCAGAATCCTTAGCAGCATCTCACCCCGGGCAGTAGGAAGGAATCCATTAAGTCATCAGAGCCGGATCCACCCCTGCTGGGCCTCCCCAGGCTGACCCCAGGGGGCTGCCCTGCTGGGTGCCTATCTGGAGTCTTTGTCCCTAGAAGTCTGTCAGGGACCTTGGGAGAGCAGAATCTCACACCCTTCTCTAGGAAGAGCCATTTGTTCACTGAAATGCAATTTTCTCCTGAAAGGACAAAAAAGACAAGAAAGGCCACTAGGGTGAGGATGGGATTCGGGTCCCAGCTCCAGAGTAAATTTCCAGCGTTCAGGTAAAGGCTTCGAAAAATGTAGGGCTGGGTGGATGGGTGCCCTGCCCCAGGAAACCCCCATGCCACCCCTGATTCTAAATGCCGTTGTGCCTAAACATTAAATTGAAGCCAGAAATGATTTTAACTCCTTCATGTGCTTTAAAAAAATTCAGTGAACGAAAACCCCAAGCTGACGTCATGGTAGAGTACAGTTCAAAGAGAATAAATTTTTTCAAAAAAAGAAATTTCTAGAGAAGATTTCTTTGTGTGTTCCAGAGGCCACGATGTGGTTAAGCAGGTCGCCTCCCTCGTCCTGCTGCACCTGTGGGGAGGTCCTAGCAGCAACTGCAGAGCCCAGAAGGGAGGAGGGCCCAGCGTTGGAATGCGGGCGTGTGCATGCTTGCGCGCGAGTGTGTTGGTGCATGTGTTCGTATCAACACATGCACACATTTATCAAATTACATCTGGTTTTACCTTTAAAATTTTATGAACATGAGCATATGGTGCATTATCCTGCCATGGAGTGTGTGTGTGTGTGTGCGCGCGTGTGTGTGCACGTGTGTGTGCACAGGCAGGTCTGCTTGGCATTCACTCCTCCAGCACACATGGGTCTGTGGAAACTCCTTTGGAGATGGGAGCCTGGAAGCATGTGGGGCTGTTGGTGAGCCGGCCTCCCCAGGGCCCCAGCCTGGCCCTTGGCCCACTAGGCCATGGATACATTTCCATCCATCTCTGGGCCCCATCACCTAGGCAGCTAATTCCTTGGAGCCTCTCAGCCTTATTAAAGTCACAGATCACTTTCTTGAGCTTAACGCTGTCAAGACCAAGCGTGCCCCTTGTTACGACCCCCTCCCGCCATCCAGCCTCTCCTCAAGGGCTGGGGGTGGAGATGAGGGTCCCGCCAGCCCCCTACCCCCACCCTGCCCCCTCCTCGATTTGATCTGCACAACGCCTTGCAGTGATCAGTGAGGTCACCTCAAGATTCCTTCAGTAAAGCCCTTGGCAGGGATACAAGGGCCGTCACAGCTGTGCTGCACAAACCAGCTTCCAAAGGCGAGGATGGGGCTGGCCCACTCGAAGTGGCTCCTTGGCGGAGGGGTGCGAGGCTCGCTGCTGATTTGGAGAACACTTCTCCCATCCCCGGCTGCCTTGGCCTCCCCTGTTATGAAATATGGATGGTACCGGTTCCAGCGTTCGGAGACTCGCTGGCAGTGTGAGCGTCTCCAAAGGCCCGCCTTGTGCATGCACCTAAACACTTCACTGAGCAATCTGTCAACATGTCAGCAACACATGTTTTGTAAAAAGCTTCCAGTGGGAGTAATGACTCCCACCAGGACTTCCAAAATGCTTTGAATTCAGCAGATTTCTATTGCGGGCATCCCCTGGGGTGCCTTTTACAATGCCTACATTTCAGAAATTTGAGCCACAGACCCCTGGGGGTTTCCTTTCATAATGCCTCAAAATGTAGGGTTATATTGTTGGAAGTCCCCATGGGGTCTTTATTAATACCTGAATTCTGAGGAACTGGAAATTACACAGGGCACTGCAGGGGCCCAGATCCACACCAGGAAGAAGAGAAAAACTCTGTGGGGAGATTTTTTTTCTTCATGCAAGAGTGAAAGAGAAGAATTTGCTAAAGGACAAAATTGAGTGTGTTTGAGCTTCCTTCATTTAATCTGCCTTCTAGAACGCTACAGTAAATTCTGCAACGGGGAAGGGGGAAATGACTTTTCTATTTTTAAATCTCACTTTGATATTTTAGGGGCCAGAGTATGCTCTCTTTAAACACCCAGTGTTGAGGGGGTATTGTTTAAAAATAAATTATTTTTCTTTTTGGTAATTGAAAACACCTCTGCCGTGCCCCTCTCCCGGGTCTCCCCTCTTCCTTAGAGCTGTTAAGCTCCTGTAGCGCGCTGCCGTCTCATTATCATTAACCATTTGGGGTCGGTTTGAGATATTGGCCCACTTGCTCCCCTCCCCTCTGCGCATTAAAGATGAGAAAATCAACCTTGGAGATGGTCCAATCTCCCGTGCGAACTGGTTTCAAACCCTCGCTGCCGGTTAGGGCTGTCAATAGGAAATATCAAGGCTGCCTGCTACTTTTTTGCAAGCATTTTGCTGCTGAAGTCTTGAAAAGACAGAAGGGTGCCTTCCTGTCCCCCACCCTACACACGCACGTGCGCATGCACGCACAAGCACACACACCGGTTTCCACGGGTGACTCATCTCAGCCTCCACCACCTGCATACTCACCCTCGGTTCTGTTTTTTTAAAAGTTACAAGACTTAAACATGTTAAGCCTTAGGGTTAATTTAAGCTGCCTTTTTTCCTTCTAAATCTGGCACTTACTAGCTTGCTGAAAAGAGACCTCTCTATTTCTATTACAATCTCATTGACTGGGACAAGAAAATAACATTGAGAGCTAACTTACAGCAGCCAAGGCCAAGAAATTCTAAGTTGCTGATAAGACCCTCCTCCCTCCTCCCTCCTCCCTCCTGCCTCCTCCCTCCTGCCTCCTCCCTCCTCCCTCCTGCCTCCTCCCTCTTCCTTCCTCCCTCCTCCCTCCTCCTGCCTCCTCCCTCCTCCCTCCTCCTGCCTCCTCCCTCCTTTCTGCCAGAGTGACTGGATCACACAGGGGATTCTGGAACTCACATTTTCCCCCCTTGGTGAGACTCCCAGACGGTGTTCAACCATCTGTGGTCCCGTGGGCCTAGCAGAGGGGGCCTGAGGAGGGGGGTTTGCCCATCAGGAGCTGGTTGGGTCAGATGCTCACAGAGATCCTCTGCACCCACCCCGAGCAGGCTGATTAATTAAGCAATTGCATCATTGACTCAAGGTTTGTGATTTGGTGCCAGGGCGCTGGCGGCTGCGTTCCTGAGCACTGCTTCCCCTCCCTGGGCTGTGAGTTGCAGGATCCCTTTCCTTTCTCCAGACTGATTTTCCTCCCGGGTGCCAACCCTGGATGTTCCGCCAGGAACGGAATGGCCCCCTTGCATTCCAGCTGCCCCTCCGCCCCAGTCAGGAAGCACTGTGCCTCCTGGGGTGTCGTGATGGGTGGGGCTGTGGGCCCTGAGCAGACCTCAGGAGGGGCCTTTTCTGCTCCCAGCAGGCCCTGTGGGCTTCAGCAGGGGCTCGGAGACAGAGAGGGCAGGGAGTCCTGTGGCGCTGATTTGACATTTTTAGCTGAAGACCTTTGTTCAGACCAATTTCCAAGTAGCTTGGGGTTGGAGTGCGTTCTGCTTTTTTTTTCCTTTTTTTCTCCTTCTTTTTTTGAAATCCTGGGCCTCTTTTTCCTTTTTCTTTCAAAGCGATGAAATAGAATCTGACCCTGGGAATCCCATTCTTGCCATCTCTTTCCCCAGGCCACCCTCTTCTGCCTGACCAAGGAGGCCTGGATTTCCCGGCAGCCTCTGGGGCTCAGATGGTCTTTGGCTTTGAAACCCTGCTTACAGCTCAGCCCCGCGCCCCTGTCTTCTGAGGGCTGCAGACTCCCCTGGGAGGCTGATATCCTGGCCTGGGGCCCTGGCCCGGTAGCTGCTGTGGGGTGGGGTCCACTGTTTTCCTGTCCTCCTCCCTCTTGGAGACTTTGGCCCTCACTTGGCCTCAGGGTCAGTGGGTGGAAGAGCCATAAGATAAAAATTTAGCCCACTTCCCAAGAACACAGACTTTTCCGAAGGAGGCCCAAACCCGGCAGCCAGGGCTCCTTCAGTTTTCATCCAGTGGGGGTGGCATGGTAAGAGCACTCAAAAATAAGTCAAAACCGAAAACACCAAAACAACGAAAAGCTGGACAATAGAAATTCCTTTTTCTTGTGAGCCTCAAAGTAAACAATGAAGATACCACCTCAGGGAAAGAGGGCGCGACCAACTTAGATTCATTCGAAAACCCATCCTATTTGCCAAATCAGATGGCAAACCGTCCAGCATCAAAATCCATGCAGTTCCAGGGAAGAACAGGGGCTGGGGGGGGCGGTAAGAGGGGAGCCCTGGAGCCCCCAAACAGATGTCCAGGGAGGTGAGGCCAGAAAGCCTCCACGGAGCAGTGATTTATTTTATTTTTTAGATCTAGATGTTTTGGCTGCATTTATTTATTTATTTCCAAAGGGCTATTTTTGGCGTCTGCCTGGGCTCCTTTGTAGCAAAGCCCCCTGTTCTAGAATTTCCTTTCCTTTATTAGAGTTACAGCTCAGCTTTGTGCGGCCCCCGGGGGAGCCGGCCAGCCGCTGGCAATTTCTCTCAGACACCCAATTACCCCCTGACGTCAGTGCCGCCTCGCCCAGCTCCCCTGGGTGCTTCCATTTTTCCCTTTGTAACACTAATAGCTGACTAGCTAAGTGCCTGTCGGCTCCTTGGCAGAGGAGTTGATTGTGTTTTCGGCTGGATACTAAATCCAAAAACTATGTAAAAATGTCAATAGGTGAGTGCACATTGATTTTGGTTAGTCACAGTGATATTTGAGCCCCTTTGGGGACTCTGTCTGGGGAAGTATTTTACAAGAAAGATAATATAACAGAAAATTACTGGAGCTCCGCGGGTCTCTGGTGGGTTTCTTAGGGGCCTGCTAAATTGCTGTAGAATCAACAAATGCTTTATTAATCTAAATTTGTGGTTTTGTTCTTTCTTCTCTTCAGAAGGTTGGAGTTTTAATGACGCAGGCGGCTCCGGCAGCCAGGCTGGGCGGCGCGGCCCGCACCTTGGCTGATGGGCTGGGGTACCATGGCTGGTAATGAACTCTCAGAGGGTCCGGGAGCAGGGCGGCTGTGTTCCCAGCCGGCTTCCTGGGGAATGTGGAGCAGGCGCCGGGCCCACCGCTTGCCAGGCCGAGGTCTGTGCAAGCAGATAAAGTGAGGGGCTGAGGGCCTGGAACAGCTGTGGCGGGCCAGGCTGACTGGGAGAGGCTGATAAGAGCCCAGAAGGAGCCCAGGCGGGCGGCGTGGCAGCGCCAGAAATCTGACGGGGTATCACGACTGGCAAAGAAAGTTAAACACGGCCGGATCCGGGGGATGGTTGGCGGACCTGCGGAGAAAGATAATGGTAATTGATGGAATCAAAGTCACAGCACAGCCTTGTGTTTTCTTGGCAATTAATTCCCCCACCCCTCCCCAATTTCTAACCCCCTGGCATTCTTAGAGCCCAGGATGCCCCGTGAGCAGGCTGCACACTCAGATAATCAGCACATGCCCTCCTTGCTTTGGGGGGCGGGAGCAAAGGAGATGCAGCCAAGAAAAGACACAATTAGAGACCTGGTTTAAAAAAAATGTTACAAACAAGTCAGAAAAAGAAAACCCCACTGAAAAGTTAAGGACTTGTTACTCTGGGAGCTCATCTGATCTTGCTCTGGAAGGGAAGGAGGAAAATCGATGTCTTTGTAAGAGTGCCGCTTTCTGCGTCTCCTGGCTGGGCAGGACAGTGTGGAGTCAGGCCGGTCCCTGCACACACGCGTGTGCCTCCAGATGCTGCGGGGGGGGGGGGGGGTGGGGGGACGGCGGCCTAATGGGACAGCAGTTCATGCCACAGACAGATGTGCCTGCCTCTTCCTGTGCGTCCTCCTGCCCCCTCTGCCTTTTGTCCCTTGAAAGGCATTGCTCCCCGACAATGGGCTAACCAGGCTGATTCGAGTCGCTGCAGGCTCATGCCGCCTGCCCGCACCGTAGGTGAGGCTTTCAGCCGACCTTTTGTTGAGTCACTGACAACATGCACACGCTGGGACACACCTGCTTGCAAAAACACGCGTGAACGCAGAACTCCGGCACTCACGCCCATCCCACTGCACGGCCCGGGGTGCTGCTTCCTGGGCCAGTCCCGTCGTGCCCCAGGGAGTCCCTGTGTTGGCTCCAGGATCTTAAGCAAATAAAACACTCTAAAAAATTTCCCCAGAGCCTTTTGAAATTAAAATCAGTGCACTGTAAAACTGCGTGTCAGTCCAGTGTGCGAGACGCAGGCCTCCAAATAACTGAAATTATATGAAGGAAGGGATTAGGAACGGCCTTCTAGGTGGTTCTACCTGGTGCTCGGCCTGGACTCTGGGAGCCTACTTGGGAGGTAATTCGAATTTTGGAGTGAGCGCTCCTATTGGAAGGAGTTGTGATAAGCCAGAGGGACTTTTAAAAAACATCACGAGCTTGTCCCTTGCACAGGATTCCTGGCTGTGTCTCTTTCTGGGAGCTGCTCTGCTCCCAGCCCATCTCTGGTTAAGTGACATCTGTTCTGTACCCAGAAACCAGGAGACGGAGGGATCCGGTGGGGCAGGGATTTAGAGGCTTCTGACTTATTCTGACCACTTGACCTGTCTACTCCATCCCACCTTGGTGAGGTGCTGAAATGAGCCTTGCTTGGAGGCAAGGTCCTGAGCCCTGGGGAATTCTGGAAGGTCGAGGGAAGGTGTGGGCCAGCCCCTCACCAGCCAGCCTCCTCCCCCACGATGGACTGCATTCCTGCGTCAGCCCTCCGGCGGTTCCCTGTGAGCTTTGTCTCCTTGACAGGGTGGGAGGAAGGAGGGTTTGGAAAGGAGGCCCCCCTGGTGACTTCTGAGCCATCAAAGCCAGCCCCCCTCCTGAAAGGGCTCTGCAGGCTGGCAGCTGTTTTGGGGCCTGGAGAGGAGACAGGGGGCTGGTCCTTTGTCCCTTGGAGGAGCCTCCTGGAGGCCCAGGCCTGCATGGCGGGCAGCCACATTAACCTTCCACCCTGGGTGGGGGGGCTTGCTTGAGGTCAGGCACTTAATGAGGCCAGGTCCCTGGCTGTCCCCTGCCAGGATTCTGGCAACAAAGGCCCAGTCAGGCTGCACAATGAAGGGGAGGTGGCTGGGTGGGGGTGGGTAGGTGCCGTCACAGCCTCTGTGGCCCAGGGTTTCCTTCCAGCCCACCCCATGCTGGGCACTTCAAAGGGGCTAAGGGAGAGGCCAGCCAGGCCAGGCGGGCCTGGGCCTCCTTCTCCCAAAGCCACTGGAGGTAGAAAAACACCTTGAGAGCAGGGCTGATGGAGGCAGGTTTTTGGATTCTGGTGCCATGGGGAGCCCCTGGTATGAGGTCCTTCTCTGGCAGCCCAGTTTCACTTCCTTTGTTTGGAGCTGGAGCTCAGTGTGGTCCAATGACTTAAATCAGAGCCTTCTAGCCTTTCATATCAATAATAATAATAATAATACCTCATGTATGAGGTTGCATGTCACTGAATTCTGAGCATGCTCCCTCTGCCCTCCGCACACCATCGCAATGACTTTTCCACCTGCTTAGTGAGGCTGGGAGCAGGCATGAGGACCTCTGTCATTCAAAGGAGAGGATGGGAAGGAAAAGAACAGTTGTAGGGCTCCACGCCTGGCTCTTCTCCCTTCATTCCCCGCTTTGTGGGTTTCCAGAGTAACAGTGAGAGTTGGGCATGGGTTCCCATTTTTCAGATGAGTCCCCGCTGGGGTCAAAGAAGTTGAATACACCTGCTTGAGATCACATGGCTGGCTCCAGCACTTGCAGACTTTGTGACTCTTGTGAATTTCCTGAAGGTCTCTGTGCCTCAGTTTCCTCATCTATAAAATGGGGGTAATAATAGTACCGACCTCTGGTGTAGGGAGGATGAATTGGGATAATGTGTGCAGAAGCTTGGAGAGTGTGCCTGGCGCAGAGCAAGCACTCAATAGTAGCTGTTGTCTTTCTTGTACTAAATTGTCTAGTCTGGATTCTAGTCCACACTCTCCAGGCTCCAGAGCCAGTACTCTTTTTGCTTTATGAACAAACAAAATAAAAACCTGTAAGGGGCCCAGCGCAATGGCTCACGCCTATAATCCCAGCAGTTTGGGAGGCCAAGGTGGGTGGATCACCTGAGGTCAGGAGGTGGAGACCAGCCTGGCCAACATGACAAAACTCTGTCTCTACTAAAAATACAAAAATTAGCTGGGTGTGGTGTCGCAAACCTATAATTCCAGCTACTCAGGAGGCTGAGGCACAAGAATCACTTGAACCTGGGAGGCAGGGGCTGCAGTGAGCTGAGATTGTGCCACTGTACTCCAGCCTGGGCAACAAAGTGAGACTATGTCTCAAAAGCAAAAACAAAAACCTGTAAGGTTGCTGAGGGATCCTTCACCTGAGCTGCTCGGTGTAGAACTGGGGAACAGAAGCCCAGAGCGGGAAAGGACTGGCTGTGGGTCTCAGGGTGAGTGGGGTATGGGTGTGCAAGCCAGAGGCTGCCTCTGAGGGTCACACTCTCACATCTTCACTAGGTGGACAAGTGTTTGTAAGGCTTGGTCATATTTTGCCTGGTTTCCCTTAATTGCAGAGACGCATTTCTTCACATGAAACCAGACCCTGTTTTGTGTGTTGGAAATGCTGACAAGTATTTCCCAAGGCTCTCCCTACCCTTCCTCAAGATGCTGTTAGGAGTAATACTCCACCCTCACTGTGGCTGGGGGATGCCTGCCCTGGTCAGGGGCCATCAGAGCCCTTCCTGGATGGAGGAGGGCAGGGCGTCTGTTCTTTTCCCTTGGAGGCCAATGGAGTTCTGTATGTGGTGTGTCTGTTGCAGGAGAGGAAGGCGTAGGGCATTTGACCCTTAGAAGCCTGGGGGTATAAAGAATGGGAAAGGAAAGGTATCCCCTGAAGGCAGCTCAGCATGGGGTGAGGAGGTGTGATTCCTGATCCCTGCTTTCAGACGAGCAGAGGTAGGATGTTTTTACCATGTGGTAAAGGTGTTCAGGGCTAAAGGCCCAAAATAATGTGTGTAGTTAGTTTTACAAATCCAATTCTACTGCAAGTGCCTCTAGCAACTGGGGGATTTAATGGGACTCCCTCTGTATCATTTGGCACGGTGAAGACTCATGCTTTGCTCTGTGCACTCAGTCCACCACACATCTGATTATTTTTAGAGAGGGCTCTATGTGCCAGGCACTGTGCTAGGCACTTGGTGATACCAAGCTGAATAAGAACAGGTTTTGATCTCCAGGAATTCAGTCCGCACCTGTCTCCCATCTGCTCCCCCTTCCTACTTCCCTCCTTTCCCTTCATCAAATATCTATTAAGCATCCTTATTCCCTATGCTAATAATAGGGGGTCCATAAAAATGAGCAGGGCATGGGGAGACCCTTGGACAAATACTGAGGGAGGAGTGTTGCACCTGCAGAGGAGTTTTCGTGAGACTTGGCTCTAGCCTTGGCTTTGACACTAACTGTTACTAAGTTACTGACCTGTTCTGAGCTTTCATTATAAAAGGAGGATGTTGAACTGAGCAATGATGGCATTGGGCAGGCATCTTTCAATTGCAGGGAATGGAGACGCATCTCAAACTGGCACAAGGATAAACCTTTAGGCCTGGCCGGATCCTTAGGAGTTCATCTCTCTAGTGTTCTTTTTCTGCTTTCATTTTTGTTGGCTTCATTCTCTGCCAGGCTCTTCCTAAAAGAGGGCAAGTTAATCCCCCTTCCCCCAGTGGCTCCAAGCTCATAGCCTCTTCGCCGAGGTAGAGCGTCTCTTTCCTGTAGTGTAATGAGGTCTCAGGATTCACTCTGATTGGCCCGGATTGGTCATGTATCCATCCTTAAGCCAATCACTGTGGCTGGAGGTTGCAGTGCTATATGGCCAGGCTTAAGGTACCTGAATCACATAGCAGTGGGGAGTGTTTGCTCAAAGAAGACAGGGGTGGTCTACAGAATGCAGGGACAGAAGCTGGCCAGGCTGAAAAGCATGGAGCATTTCACCACAGTCATGGATTAGCATCCTTTGAACCTTATTCATGCATAAGATAGGACCAGGAGGCTGACTGTGGGTTCTAATCCGATGTATGCGTCCTTCTTACTGTGGGACATTGGGCAAGTTACTTTCTGAGCCTCAGTTTCCTCATCTGTAAAATGGAACTAACAATAGTATATACCTCATACTCACAGGTTCTTCCCACACCTGCTCATTTCTATGAACCACTACCTATTATTAGCATAGGGAATAAAGAAGCTTAGTAGATATTTGATGGATGGAAAGAAGGGAAGTAGGAAAGGGAAGCAGGGGGAGAAGTAAACATGTTAATCGAAAAGTGCTCAGAACAATGCTTAGCATGTAATAAGCACTTAAATAAACGTTAGCTGTCATTATTTTCATTTACTCACGTGTTTATTCATGAACGCTATGGCTCAGCCAAGCAGGTGAATACATCATAATCTTTGCCGTTGTGGAACTCACAGAGGCATTCTACAATTGCTTTTCACTTGTTCGTTCAAGAAACATTTATTCATCACCTACTATGTGCCTGGCACAGTGCTAGGCTAAGCTCAGGACACACGGGTGAAGGACAGAGCCCCTGTCTTCATGGAGATTTCTGAGGTATCTTTGCTCAATCTTCACTTCTCATCTAATCACTAGGGACAATATTGTCTTCTGCAGAGAGACTGCATAGAGAGAGTACATGTGGGCATATGTCAGAACCCGAAAGTGGCCCTTTATCTGGCATGTAGTGAGTGGGAGGGCATTGGCCTGTCCTTCATGGGCATCCACCCAGGACTGTAGCTTTTCCCCACCCTGCTCTTTGTCCTTTCTCCAGGCTTTCCAGTGTGTGGCTGGTCCCCTGGCTTCGGCACCTTTAGCAACATGGACGAGGGGACTGCAGGCTTCCCAGTCTCTACCCTGCATGGTGAGGGGAGGTGCTGGGGGTCAGGCGTGGGGTGAGCTGCTGGTTCTTGGGTCCAACACCGATTGGGCCTCATTCCCCTGTCCTACCTCAGCTTGGAGACGGAGCCCTCACAGCGAGGCTTCCATGCAGGGTCTTGGGCCTGGCTTCAGTCTGGTTTTTCTGGTTTGTTTCCTGGGGCAGACTCTCTGGCTCTGTGCATCGGGCTGCATGCTAGGGATCTAGCAGAGAGGAGTGGGGATGGAGAAAGCCTCATCGTTTTCCCCCTTCTAGCCCATGGGAAGAGGTCCTCACATGTGAAGTGCTGTGCATGAGAAATGGGGCAGGTCGGGTGTTGTCACTCACGCCTGTCATCCCAGCACTTTGGGAGGCTTAGGTGGGAGGACTGCTTGAACCCAGGAGTTGGAGAACAGCCTGAGCAACACAGCGAGACAGCTGTCTCCACAAAACAAATTCAAAAACAAGCTGGGCATGGTGGCATTCATCTGTAGACCCAGCTACTCTGGTGGTGAGGTGGGAGGGTCTCTTGAGTCTGGGAGGTGGAGGTTACAGTGAGCTGTGATTACACCACTGCACTCCAGCCTGGGCCACAGAGCGAGAGACCCTGTCTCAAAAAAGAAAAGAAAAGAAGAGAAGGGAGGGGAGGGCAGGGGAGAAGGGGAAGGGGAAGGGGCAGTGTGGGGTTAGGGCCACAGCTGCCCAGTCCCTGAGGAGCAGGAGGAGGCCAAGTGCCCCGCCCCAGGCTCATAGTCACTGCATGATGGCGCTTCCTTTGTGCAGCCGCTCTGCTGATCCTTTCCGTGTACCCCATCTTCTATACCCTCAACATCCGTGTTACATGTGAACATTGAGGATCCTCTATTTTAACCTGTGAGGAAACGGAGGCTCAGAGATGTTCAGTAACTTACTTAACAATCACCCAGCCAGGATGTGGTGGAGCGTGGAGGCAAACCCACACCTGTCTGATCACACAGCCCAAGTTCTTGGTCACTAAGTTGTACCGTCCCACAGAGTGAATGTTTGCACAGAACCCAGCATCCCCCAACCTGGGACGGCACAGAAGGTGACCGATTTTCTGGCTATAAGTTGGAAACTTTGAGGATCAGAACTTGCTGAGAGTGCTCTGGCTCTGATAGATGAAATGTGTTGGAACCCACTCTCTATGTCTATCTGTCTGACTCCTCTCTGTAGGGCCCTCTGTCCTAGCCCGCTGATTCTTCCCCACTAAGGAGTGGCCCCTCAGCCCCCTCCGATGGCTGCTTCTGAGAAGGACATTATCACTGTCTGTGGTCAGATGGCTGGGCCTCGGGCTGGAGCCATGGGCTGCCGGGGGAGGTCACCCCACCTGTCTCCATACACTCCCCAGGGCCTGCGGCTGGTGAGACGGGTTGCTTTAGTTTGCTGGCAGACCTCCTGGACATCTCTGGAGCTGTAGCCTTCTTCTACCTGCTGCGCCCCACCCAGGCCTGCCATCTCCTTGTTTCCAGGTCTCTATCCCCCTCCCATCCTCCAGACTCCTGCTGGGAGCACTTGGGGAATGCTGGGGGCGCTTGGGGGTGCCTCTCTGTATACCCCTACAGAGAGTAGTAAGGCTTCCGGGAGGTACCGCCTGCTGGGCACGGATAACCCATTTCTTTTACCCAGTGGTACTCTCGATGCCTCCTCCAGAACCTCTCTGGTCAGGACTTTTTCTGCAAAGGGATTTATGAATAGGAGTGGAAGCTCCGAAGAATCCCTGGGAGATGATGTTACAAAAGAAAAGCAAAACAGATAATTTAAATTATTATTATTATTTTTTTAGAGATGGAATTTTGCTGTGTTGCCCAGGCTGAAGTGCAGTGACATGATCCTAGCTCATTGCAGCCTTAAATTCTGAGTATGCATGATCCTCCTGCCTCAGCCTCCCGAGTAGCCAGACTCCAGGTGGGCATTACCATACCCGGATGTCTTTTTATTTTCTAGAGGTGGGATCCCACCATATTGCCTAGGCTGGTCTCAAACTCCTGGCCTCAACTGATCCTCCTGCCTCGGCCTCCCAGTGATTTGGATCTTGATAGTTCTGTGTTGACATTCTTTCTCTCCCCACAGTGTTTAGCAGTTAACGTATTTGCGAGCCTCAGTTTATCCCTCTGTGAAATGGGGCCACTGAAGCCTCCCTTGCATGGTGATGAGGGTTCAGGGCAGTCATGGGCATGAAGGGTCGGCACACCACCTCGTACACTGGGCTATAGTTAGTAGATGGTGGTTCTGTGCCCTTTTGTGTAGAATAGGACACCTCTGGGGGTGCAGGCGGTGGAGTAGGGTGTGGAGAGGAAGCCTTTCCTGGGGATGGCAGGTGGGACAGAGTGAAGCAGTCCAGACTGTCGTCCTCAGTGGATCTGGGAGACTGTCCTCAGCTATTGAGCTATTCGGTGGCAGAGCTGTGTCACTGCCTTGGGAGACTTTCAGGACCTGTGGGGTCCAGAGACTTGGCCATTCTGAGGGAAAACTGCCCTGGTTTTCCTGTCAGGGGAAGAACAGCAGCCCTTCCCAGATACACCTCTAGCTTGGATGCCTCCTCGGGTGCCACCCCACCTGTCCCTGACCTTGGTAAAGTTACGTGGTGTACCATGCATCTAGGGCTCCTGGGGTGCCCCACGGGATGCTTGCGGTAACTCTCAGGGCCTCTTGGCCTCTAGCTGGGTGCTCTGGAGTGTGGGGAGAGGGCAGTGTCCTTGTTCCCTGGAGGTCATGGAGGTGTGGGATGGGCTTTTAATATTTCTGAAAATACTCCAGGAAAGCAGCGTATCTTTGCAAATATTTGCCTAAATCATTTTTTTCTTTTTGAGGCTGGGTCTTTCTCTGTTGCCGAGGCTGGAGTGCAGTAGTGGCATCATAGCTCACTGCAGGCTCGTGACCCCTCAAGCCATCCTCCCGACTCAGCCTTCCAGGCAGCTGGGACCACAGGCATGCACCACCACGCCTGGATAATTCTCCTCACCCACCATTTTTCTTTTTTTTGAGGAGACATGGGATCTTGCCATGTTGCCCAGGCTGGTCTGGAACTCCCGCGCTCAAGCCATCCTCCTGCATTGACCTCCCAAAGTGCTGGGATTACAGGCATGAGCCACTGTGCCCAGCCTCCAGTTCTTTATTATACCACACTATCCTAAGTGTGGTATAGACACATACCCTGAGTAAACACATGAATCAACACATCGATACGAACAAATCCTTCTCATCCTTGCACCCAAACCTCCAAATCCCCTCCAGGCCAAGATCTCCTGAGGTGCCCGGTGTGCTGGCCCAGAGCCAGGGTAGTGCAGGTAGCCCCCAGGCTGGCCCTAGGCCCTTGCTGGTATCTGGAGGACAGCCACTGGCCCAGGAGCTTCCGTGGTGTGGACACTAGGGTGGTCATTACCAAGGAAATGGGACACCAACCATAGGGCATCTCTGGAGGTGCTGAAAGAAGCAAATCCTACGGCTTGAAATCTGTTTTCTGCTCCCCACCCACCGTCCTGCCTGCTAGCATTGGGAATTTGTAAGTTTTTCTTTTTTAGCAAGTCTCTCATTTATCACATGAATAACACAGTCATCCTCTGTTGTTTGTGGATATGTTTTAAGAGCGTGAGTGCTGTAAAGGCGTTAATTATTTAAGTCACTAGACATTTTAAATGTACCACTCTTTTGGTCACCTTGGCCTGGCATTTCTTCCTTGATAAAATATACATGGAGTCTCCCAACTTGGCAAGACCTGAGTCTCATTCAGCCTCCAGCGGAGCCTCCCGGGCGGCCAGCAAGGCCTCTTCCCGATGTTTCCCGCCACGTGGGGATCTCGCCGGCCTCCCTGGCCCAAACCTCCACCGACTTCCCTCTGCAGAGCAAGAGGGCGGGCTCCTATGTCTTTTCTGTTGAAATGATTTCTCTTGCTCCTCCCCTTGATACAAAAGACCCAAGTCTGGGTCCAGAGTAAGTTATTTGTAATGCATTTTTAGAGTCCATATTGCAATATTAGCCATGACGGTCTGCTGTGTAGAAAAAGGAGGAGTTTGCGTTTGAAGTTTAATCCAGCTTCTACTTAAGCTCAGTCCCTGGGCAATCCTTTTTTCTGCCGCTGAGCTCAAACAGCCGGGCCTCAGGTTTGATCTGCTGCCCCACGGAGCCCTGCCCAATGTGAATTTGAAGAGTTTTTTTTTTTTCCCCTCTCAACCAGGGAGACTTGCAAAAAAAAAAAAAAAAAAAGTCACTGTGGTCTGCAGCATCCGCTCCCACCGTGGGTCCCTGGGTCCCTCCCACAGGCCCTCTGGCTGTTTTTTGGGAGGGCAGCTGGGTTGGGACCCACCAGGGCCTTCCAAGGTGCAGCTGTGTCCCTTCCTTGGGGTCTCCAAGGAGCCCCTCTGAGCTCTCTCTACTGGAGGACGGCAAGCACTGGGGAGTCTGGGAGTCCTGTCTCGCATGTGGGGGGCAGAGAAAAAGGAGGGAAAAAAGGGAGGGAAATGAAAGGCGTGAGTTTGTCGGGAACTGGTGCTGGCTGTGGAAACAGGAGCCGCAGCAGGATGGAACCTGGTGGCCTTCAAAACTTTTCTTCTCCCCTCTCTCCACATGACTCGGAGGATGCAGGCAGTAATTAAAGGCCCCCCTGGTTCCTCATTTTCTGTGCCCACGTCTTTGATCTGGCTCATGTTGGGCGGCTATTTTCATTGTTCCTGCCTTTCTTTCATTCTTTTTTGATGGCAGAAATGATGATCTTTGATTCCAGAGTCGGAGGTGGGCAGGAGAGTGTTACAGGTCTTACATAATGCATCTTTCACATCTTATTTTTAAACGCGGGCATAATCAGGGCCGGGCAGAGGCTGGGCTCGGTTTGCACCTGTGTGTGGGGAGAGGCGGTTGCCCGCCCTGCGGTGTTAGCCTGGGGTAGGTGGGGACAGCCAGTCCCGTCCAACTGAATGAAAATTACTAGAGGAAGCTTTCCCCCCTTTCACCCCTTCCTAAATATAACCTGGAGGGAGTCTTTCCTAATTGTTCCCTTATGGTGAAAAATGTGCTGAGAGAAGGCAGCACAAGGAAGGCCCTGCCTGCCCAGACGGGTGTCTCTTCGTGGCGGCTTGGGAGGCCTCTACACTGTTTATTAGTGGATGTTAATAAATTAAAAGCAGCAAGCCATGTGGGTGGCATATGAACAGTAACTCAGGTAGCCGAGATGAAATAGGGGTGCTCTACCAGATGGCGGGGAGGTGGCAGATGGGGAGGGGTGTTGCCATCTGGTTCGTCCGCACACCCTTCCTGGGGCTTCCCTCCAGGCAGGAGACCCTGGGGCACACAGAGATGAGAAGGTGAGGCCTCCTCCATGGTTAGGAACCTGCGAGCCAAGCTGGGATGGGGCTGCGAGGCTGATGCAGGGATTGCAGGTTCTGATGATGATGGGGGCTCTGCCAGGAGGCAAGGGAGCATGGGTACCGGCTGCTGGGGCAGGTGAGTCGAGATCATCCTTGCTCCTCCATCCGTTCCTGTCCACGGCTGCCTTGGAGGAAGCTGGGCCTGGTGTTGCCCAAGCTTCCAGATTTCCAAGAGAAGCCAGCCACTTAGGTCCTTGTGGGAAATCTCTTAGAGATGAAAAGGAAGTGGTCTGCCTTGGTCAGGGGACAGTGGTGGTAGGGCTGGGAGCCAGGAAGCCTGGTGTGGTGGGAAGGGGTGATTGGAACGTCCAGGCTGCCTGAGTGTGGTGGGCCTGGCAGGAGAGCCTGGGAGAGCACTGACAGGGGACCCGCCTCCTCCGTGCAGGGCGTACTCAGAAGGCCTGTGTGCTCCAAGGTGGCTGCAGGGCCGCTTCCTGAAAGTGAGCTCCGTGGGACCAGAAGGCTTTCACACATGATACCTGAGGCTTCATGTCACCTCTACTGTATGCCCGGTGTTCATGAGGGCACAGTCCCCTCCTGCCCCAGCATGGAATACAGAGCCCCTGTGAGACCTGCCTTGCACCTTGGATGGTGCTAAGGAAGGCTCCCAGGATGGCCTTCTTGCCTGCCTACCCAGACTCAAACAGCAGGACTTTCAGGCACTGAACTACTGATTGCATATTCATTGAGCACCTAGTTTGTGCCAGGCTGTGTGCTGAGTGCTGGGCATCGAACGGTGAGCCAGACAGGCCTGGACTCTCCCCTGTGGAGCTTTCAGCCCATGGAGGAGAAGGAGAGCTACACAAACCACCCCAGAAATAGCTGCGTTTATCTTCTAGGCGTGGAAGTGTCTGGAAGGAAGCTCGTGGGGCGTGAGAGAGAAGCAAAGAGTTCTTTGAAGAATGGACACTGGAAACGAGGGCGGAACAATGAGTGGAAATTATGGGGGTGGCCATCCAGAGGGAGAGTTTGAAGACCGCAAGGCAGGAGGGTGCTGGCATGTTGGGGGGACGGGTGGTAGGCAGCATGAGGGAGCGTGGTGAGCTCCCAGGTGGGGCATTTGTTCTATCCTGGGAGCAGTGTGAGCGGTGGGGTCTCGGCATCCTCAGACTTGCCCTTTGCAGAGTTCCTGCCAATGCCCTGTTGAGGAGGGGCGTGGGCAGGCGCGGCATGAAGAGGATGGTGGTGCAGGCAATGGCGACCAATAACAGAGGGTGTGTGCAAGAGCCATCTTAGCCACGTTGACAAGGTACAGAAATGGATTAAATATTGGAGAAACCAGGAGGACCCCTGGGTTCCTTGCTTGGTCATTGAGGTGAACAGAGGGATCTTTCCTGAAATGTGTAGGGATGGAGAAGGAACAGGACTGGAGGTGGAGAATTCTTTCCTCTTTTCTGACTGTGCTGGGCCAGGGCAGGGGCCTGGGGACGAAGCTGGTAGGGACAGTGGGGTGTCAGTCCAAGGAGCTAGAGCCTGGCTGCTGCTCAGCCTCTCAAGACCCCACGCTGCATGTGGACAGGAACTTCCATGGCTCTTTCCCTAGCTGAGCCCACCTAGTCCATGCCTGGCACACAGTAGGTGCCCAATTAATGTCTGTTGAGGAGACCCGCTCTAGGAGGCTGCAGAGCAGTTAAAACATGCTGGGATGGGGGTGCTGCTTGATGATTCTGCCCTGGGCTGCCTCCTCTTCCAGCTTCAGGTGCTGAGTTGAGTGGCTGCTGCCTTCCAGAGGGAGGCCCTGAGCTTGAGCTCTAGCTGTCGTGCCTGGCTGCGCTGCAGATGCTCCCTTGCTGCAGCCCCACATGGAGGGAGCCTGTCTGGTGTTCCTGACTCCCTTGTAAATCCTCCTGGCTAGCCTAGCCTGGCCTCTGAGGCTGGGGGTGGCCATCAGCCTGTGTTGATGGTTCATGTGCTCCTGCCTTTCTGGGCTGTAGATTCCACCCGCTGACCAGACCGCACGCAGATCTGCTTTGCCTGGTGTGTGCAGAGCCTGCTGCCAGCCTTCGCACACCCCAGCTGGCTGCGTGTCAGGGCCCCCTCGTTTATGTCCACTAACTTTGGCAGCTTCTTCTTGCAGCTGGGCTGGGGTGGAAGTGCGGTACTGCTTAGCCTGGTGGGAGGGGCCCAGGGCTCAGTTGAGGGGAGGTCTTGTAGGAAGATGTGGGCTCCATCCCCTACCTGAACTGGACAGCCGCTGCTGGGTCCGGGCAGCTTTCCTAGATTTGCTGCTTGGGGTGAAGGAGACTTATGTCCTGGGGCCACTCACATCCTGACCAGAACCTTGAGGGGTGCAGCTTCTCTTTTCTTCATCTTCACCCCAAAGCAGGCTTTCAACAGAGGCATGACCGGGTCTGGGCAGGCCATGGGAAAGTTTCCTCATTGTGAAATGGGAACACCAGGCACCCACCGAAGACCCATTTCCCCACCACCCAACATTTAATTCACGGCATGGACATCCTCAAGATGGTTGTAAATGTCCCTTTAATTTTCCCCAGGGCAATTTCAGAATAAAAACATCCCGGATATATCTGGCCGTGTTGTTATAGTCTTACAACCTGAGAATTCAATAGATGAATCTCAGACAACACAGTTAGTTGAATTTTGAGAAAAAAATTCCTCCTTACTCAAACACCCGATTTTCCTGATGTTATTTTTTTCTGATGGTCTTTGTCTGCATGCATGCAAGTGTGCAGGATTATAACCAGAGGATGTCTAATACATTCTGCTTTTTTTTGGTCCATGAAGTTCATGGTCTGACCTGTCTCAGTGGTCTGTGGTCCTTGTAGCTGCTCTTTTTTATTTTATTTTACTTTTTGAGACAGGCTCTTGCTCTGCTGACCAGGCTGGAGTGCAGTGACACAATCACAGCTCACTGCAGCTCTAACCTCTCAAGTTCAGGTGATCCTCCTGCTTCAGCCTCCCAAGAAGCTGGGACTACAGGTGCATGCCACTAAGCCTGGCTAATTTTTAAATTTTTAGTAGAGATGGGAGTTTGCCATGTTGCCCAGACTTGTTTCTAACTCCTGGGCCTTAGCCTCCCAAATTGCCGGGATTACAGGCGCAAACCGCCACGCCTGGCTAATTTTAAAATTTTTTGTGGAGACAGAGTCTCACAGTGTTGGCCAGGCTGGCTTGCTGCTGCTCTTAATGCCCGCGTGAGGAGCTGGTGTGAGGTGTGGATCAAGAGCTCAGCGTCGCGCCTGGCTTATTGGAATTACATAGGGGGCCTCCCTTCCTCCCGTTTCTTCTTGGACAGTGGCCCCTAAGGGAACTATTCTCAATGCACCTTGTGGCAGAGAGGAAAGTGCTTCTTTAATTTGGAGTCAGGAGATCTGAGTTCTAGTGCTGTGTTACCACTAAGTGGCTCTGAGTGATCTTGGTCCTTTGTCTTCTGGGTGTCAATTTCTCTGTCTAGAGATGAGGGTTGTTCTCCTCCGCCACCCACATCCTAAAATTTGCGGTTCCAAAGAAGGAATACACTTACATTAAGTATAAGAATACATTTCAGTATTAAGATGAGGATATATTTGTATTGAGTTACTTGTAGCTCTTACTCCAGTAGCGGTTTTACACTTCCGGGGTGTAATTTCTGGTCAGTGTCAGTCTCCTGCATGAGGCCGTGGGCTCCTCGCGGGCTGCCTCGGCCTCGGTCACTGCTGAATGCCCCACTGATGGCACGTGGGAGAGCTGAGTATTTGTTGAGTGAATGGTCAGACTGCAAAGTTGGAAGCAGACACCAGCACCCCTCTGCCACCTGTTCACACCATTGTAATTGGAGAGAAATACGGGGAGATGGCCACAGCGGGTCCCTGCTGCTCTCGGCACTGCAGCCTAGAGAAGGTTCCCTCTTCTTTATCGGCACAAGCGGAAAAGCGACTGGGGACTCCCCCAGCACTGAGGCTCCCTTGCATGACATGGGTGCCCGGTGGGGTGGGGGCCCTGGGCTGGTTGTGGTAGGGGTGTCTCCTAGATGCCCACTGCGTTGAAGTCCTGACACCTACTCAGAGCCACCAGTACACAGCACAGACTTGAGAATTGCCATCATGACGAAATAACTGCTGTTTATTGAGGGCTTTCGACATGCAGCATCCTGTCTCATCATTGCAGGGGCCCTGGGAGGTGGATATTGTGACCATCGTTTCCATTTTACAGATGAAGAAACTGAGGCTCAGAAAGGCTAGGGAATTTCCCTGAGGCCACACAGTCAGGGAGCAGCAGGGACAGTGTTTGAACCTGGGCAGTACGCATGACTGACCCCTGCTGCTTCCTTCGGCTCAGCACCCCCACCAACCTCTTCTCTCTTCCCATGTCTCAGGCCCTCCTGTCGTACTTGGGGTGACATCCCATCTGTCAGAGGATCTGTTCAGGCCAGATGCAAGGCCCCTCCTGGGATCCCAGACCAGGACAGAGGGATGTGAAGGGAATTCTCGGGCGGTGTCCATGCTCCAGAGCCTGGTGCTGCAAGTGTGGACCGGGAGGGTCTGGCAGCCCTTGCCTCTCCTCCGGGGTTGGGCCTTCTGTGCCCACTCTCCTTTCCTGAGCAGGAGGGGTGGGATGTGCTAGGCCAGCCTGGCGCTCACAGCAAGCTCCAGCATCATTGTCTGCTCCCTGGCACTTTCTTTCTTGAGGTCCAGGGAGAGGGTTGCAGGAATGGGGGAAAATGGGGTTGAGAGAAAAAGGGGCAGGAGGAGGAAAGCTGAAGACAGGAGCCGGCAGGGAGGCAGGATAGACCGTCCAGGAGAGCGGAAAGGAAACTGACATAGGAGGGGCGACAGCTGGCTCCCAAAGGGGAAGGGGAGGAGGAGCAGGAGACAGGGGCCAATTAGAGGACAGAAATGGAGGGAATGGAGGAGGGATGAGGGGAGGCAGAGAGCAAAAGGGGAGAAAGGTAGAGACGAGGGCTGTGAGGGGTGGGAGCTTGTTAGGTCAGAAAGAATTCTGATGCTTGAAAATCACAATGTTGAGTGTGGTGGTGCATGCCTGTAGTCCCAGCTACTTGAGAGGCTGAGGTGGGAGGATCATTGGGCCCGGCAGGTGGAGGCTGCAGTGAACCGTGATTGTGCCACAGCACTCCAGCTTGAGTAACAGAGTAAGCCCCTGTCTTAAAAAGAAAAGGAAAAGGAAAATCATAATACGCAAAGGCCAGGAAGCCAGCATTCAGATCCCTGTACCCTCCAGGAACCCGTGGGCCAGCACCTGGGGGAGTGGCCGAGGCTGTGGGAGTGGGCACGCCCGTGGATCGCCCTCACTAGCAGGCGAGGCCTGGGAGCCATCCCTTTGTAGTCCCTGACATCGTGGTGAAATGATCCGGCCTGAGGTCTCATTAGCCTCTGCTTTGCTGCACACACCCTGTCATTTAATCTCCCAGTCCATCCTTCCAGCACTAAAGTTTGTGCATCTGCTGCATTTGCTTTGTAAAGCCTGTCACCGACATGAACTTGACAGCGTTGGTACATGTGAGTTTTTCTCCTCTCTCTGCACTCCCAAAAAGCACTCAGTTACCAAGGCTCTGCTGTCGATGGGGAAGAAGGCTGCCAAAAGACAACCCATGTTTCATTTTGTTATTTAGACATGGGAGCCGTGTAGTCTGGATGCTGGTGGATTTTATTTTCCCCAAACTAGAGCAGCTGTGGCCATGCCTCGAGATAAAAGATGCCTTGGTGTTCGGCTGGTTTTCCCCAAATCCACCCTTCACTTCTTGTCTCCTTTCCTATTGAGGTTTATACTGAGTCTGCCACATAGTGCTTTCTGCTTTGTTCACCTGAAGTGGGAACCCCTGACCTCGAATTTGGGCGAGGCTGATGGTCTCCTCGCTGGAGGGGTTGCTGCCCCAACTCTAAGATGTGCAGAGCTGAGGGGCCCTGTTTGGACACCGACATTTCTTAGAAAATCTGCTCTTGGCTTGGCCTGGTGGCTCACACCTGCGAATGCAGCACTTTGGGAGGCTAAGGTGGTGTCACAGGATCCTTGGGGTATTGCTTTACCAGCTGGAAACCTCTGTGCCCAGCAGCGCCTTCTGCCTGAGTATGTTGCTCGTGTCTGCTATGCTCGTTCTGCCTCCTTGGCAGCTCACGCTACTAGCCTGGATCCCACACCTGCCAAGGGTGATCCAGGTGCGGAGCGGTGAGGCGAGTGAGCATGGGGTCCAGCCACTGCACACAGCCAGGCCTGCTGGCTGCCGTGGTGGGGCGGGCAGCTCCATGTAGTGGCACAGGTGCCGGCTCCGTGTGAGGCTGCGAATGGACCAGGTGTACTGCAAGTGGCTTTCACTGTGGTTACTGGGGAATGTGGTGGCATCCAGATGCCAGGAACCACAGAGCTCCAAGGAGGGTGTCACAACCCTGGCTTGGGGAGCCCCTAGGTCTGGGCTCACCAAAGGGCTGCACTTTTTTTGTCGTCTTCATTGCCTGCAACGTGGTGATTGGGGAGTGTTTTTCAGTCCTGTTTGTGTCACAGCTCTTTCTCTCTTGCCATTCAGTATGTCCCAAGTTCTTGTCCCGTGTCCAGGAAGAATGAGACATGCAGACAACTGGAGGGTGAGTAAGGTTGAGAGGAGCTTCATTGAGTGACAGAAGAGCTCTCGGGAGAACTGAAGTGGGCAGCTCCTTTCCGCTGGCAGGTCGCCCAACAAGTGCCCAGCTTTCAGCTGAGAGGAGACTTGCAGTGGGTAGCTCCTTTCTTCAGGCAGGTCGCCTGACAAGTGCCCAGCTCTCAGTGGAGAGGAGATTGCAGTGGGGTAGCTCCTTGCTTCAGGCACGTTTTTCCCATGAGTGTCCAGCTCTCAGCTGAGAGCAGACCCACTGTGGGTAGCTCCTTTCCGCAAGCAGGTCGTCCCGAAGAGTCAGGAGACCTGAAGTGGGTAGCTCCTTCCTGCAGCTGGTAGTTCCAACATCTCTGTGAGTCTGGCTGAGTCCAGAGTGTTTAATGGGCTTCAGAAGGGAGGAAGTGTGTACTGATTGATCTGAGGGTGGTCACGGGCCGGCCCAGAAACAGCACCATTAAGTTCTCACTCTGGGCTGGGACTCCACCCGGAACTGACAATCCAGACCCCAGGCTTCAGGCCATTTCTGGCTAGAAGGTGGCGCTTCACTGGGGACCTGCCCCTTTCCACTCAGGAGCCTGTCTGCCTCCTGCCACCATCAATCATGTCATCCACAGTGCTCAGATTGTTTGTGCCAAGGGGCATCTGCAGGCTCACACGGAGTCACCCTCAGCCCCATCTCCGCGTCCCTCTCATGCTTCTCTGTACCCAGAGTCGGAGGGGGCTGAGGTGGCAGGGGACTGGCATGTCAGCACTGCTGTGAGTGTGCACACGCTTGGCTGTGTCACAACAGTGTCTGGGCTTGGCCTCAACTTTGCTCCAAAATGGGACAGGGTGCTGGGAGCGGGGAGAAGCCAGGCAGTGGGAGCAGGCACTTCTAAGCCTGTAGGGACAGGTCAGGGGAGTTTTCAGGCCCGTGAGAGCTAGGTGGCTGCAGCTGTGCTGGGGAGAGTGGGGGTCTCACCCTGCCAACTTGGAAAGGGGCGGGGATCTCACCTGTTCCCAGCTCCCACCAGCTCCATGGAGTGTGCAGCCCTGGCTGTGCCTCCCCTATTGCAGCCGATGTTTTTGCAGTGGTCGCTCCAGACTGGCTGCTGCTGCCATTAATGGGAGGATTTCTTGAGCCCAGGGCTTCAAGACCAACCTGGGCAACATAGTGACACCCTGTGTTTACAGAACAGAAACAATTATTCAGGCATGGTGGCATGCACCTGTAGTTCCAGCTACTTAAGAGGCTGAGATGGGAGGCTCATCTTGAGCCTGGGAGTGTGTTTGTGAGTCGCTGTGGGCTCCTGACCTGTGAACCACCGGGGAGACTGAGGCCCAGAAAGCCTGATGGGCTCAGGGCAGTGAGGGCTAGTGTTGGGAGCCCGTACTCCAAGGTGTCTCTGAACATTTGTGTGGAGTGAAAATTGATTCCTGTATCTCATGTTAGATCCTCTTCATGCTTTTATTCATTCACTTAATAAATAATGGAGATCGGTTTCCCCAAACTGTGTGCCGCGGATCCCCAGCACGCCAGAGCTAACCTACAGGTCCTCTGTGAGATCTTTGAAAATTTCAAGCAAAACACAACCATACTCAACATCTGTCAGATATTCTGTAAAATACAGGATGGAGGTTGTTCCCAGTTCAGGGGTGAGGAGAGGGAGGAAAGACTCCCATCAGGTGCCTGGCACAGGGAAAAGGGCATGGGAGGCCAGGGTCTCACACGTGGTAGATGGCAGTCAATACGTCACCTTGCGTAAATTTTTTTATTCGATTCCAGTTAGCTGACATCTTGCCCAATCACTTGTTCTGGTTTCCTGTTGCTTCCCCTACTGGACTGTGAACTCCATGAGGGCAGGGACTTTGTGATATTCTCTGCTGTTTTGCCATCATCCAAAACTGTGCCTAATACAGAGCTTGGAGGCCCCCACTTTCTGGTTCATGGCACCTTAGTGTCAGTAACTTTTTTATGGTGCCCCTTAAGCAAAACAAAACAAAAACCTCACAGCTGTCTAAACAACTTAAGTATTTATGACCGAACAATATAGTAGCTTTTTAAAAAATAAAACACATACATTGAAATAAAATGTAATATTTTATTTTATTTTTATTGAGATGGAGTCTGGCTCTGTCGCCAGGCTGGAGTGCAGTGGCGCAATCTCGGCTCACCGCAACCTCCGCCTCCCAAGCTCAAGCGATCTCTTGCCTCAGCCTCCTGAATAGCTGGATTACAGGCACTCACCACTACGCCCAGCTAATTTTTGTCTTTTTAGTAGAGACAGGGTTTCACCATGTTGGCTAGGCTGGCTTTGAACTCCTGACCTCAAATGATCCATCCACTTCAGCCTCCCAAAGTGCTGGGATTACAGGCATAAACCACTGTGCCTGGCCAGAAAATGTCATATTTTAATTTGATTTTTAACACAATTACTAATGGAATGTATGAAATTCAGATTCTTATTCAGCAGGTCCAGGTGGATGTGAAATTTTGCATTTCTAATCATTCTCTCTCTCATTTTTTTTTTTTTTTTTGGAGACAGGGTCTTGCTTTGTTGCCTAGGCTGGAGTTCAGTAGTATGATCATGGCTCACTGCAGCCTTGACCTCCTGGGCTCAAGCGATCCTCCTGCCTCAGTCCCAGGTCCAAGTCGCTGGAAAAGACTTCCTGGAGAAAGGGGCACTGCGGGGTGTGTGCATGCCTGTGTGAGTGTGTGCACACAGGTGCGTGTGTGCGTAAATGCGGTACACTTCTGCACAGTGTTGTGTGGGGAGCACTCGTGGATGTGTTCAGAACACACACACGTGCATGTGCATATGGCTTGCATGTGCACACAGGTTCGTGTGTAGATGCACACATATGCTTTTACATTTGTGTACAGGTGTGTATACAGGTAGGGTCTTATGAGCAAAGCCTTGGTGCCAGTAACATCAATTTTGGAACTCATAGGCTGGCCTGCATCGATCCTAGGCTGAAGCGGAGGAGCTGCTGTTTGGTAGAGCTCATTTTGTAGCTTGGATCCATGTGCATGTGAGCACTTGGGTGTGTTTTAATTAACTAGAACATTTGCCTGGAAATGAGCAGCAGCAGCAGCCGGCACACAGGCAGCTGGAGGGAGGCGGGGCGGTGCAGTGTGGTGGTGGAGGCTGTGGCAGCCCGGCGTCTGAGTTTTAACGTGCCCAATTCTGGCCGAGGGCACCACCAAGGAAGGGGTGGGGCAGGTCACCCCTGGTACTGGTTATCATCCCAGCAGGGGAGGGATTCTGGGAGTGGCTGAGTGCTGCAGTTCCCAAACCTCCTAGTTAAAGATGGCCAGGTTAATGGTTCCAGCACCTGGGTGGCTACGTATCAGGCCTGCATGATCCAGGGTGGGCTTGAGACCCGTGAGGCATGCAGGACTGACCAGCTGTGGAGGTCACCAACTACAGAGCTTACACCTGGCATATAGTGGGTCCTCTGTACATGACTGAGTCAACAGCTAGAGGAAGCTGAGGCTCAGAGAGGTTTAGTGATGTCTCCAGCGTTGCACAGCATGTTAATAGACCAGCTGGAAATGTGGGCTTTGTTTCCAGCCTTGTCTTCCCAACCCTGGTCATGTTGCGTGAAGAAACAGCATCATCTCAGAGCAGATGAATTCCACACACCACAGGCGCATGCCTCACGCTCTGCCCTGGGCGGCTGTTCAGTTGCCTGCCTGCCATCCTGTCTACCTGGGTGGCGGGAAGGATGGACTTCCCAGGACATCTTGGTGTGCCTGAGTTTTCTCCTACCAAGGGCGAGATGAGAGGAAGTGGGGGTGGTCATGAGTGGAGGGGAAGAGCTGGGACCCAGTCCCTTTCTAAGAGAAACTGGCCACTGGAGCTCACAGGTTGTTGTCACTGAAGATAATCTCACTCAGACTGCGTGGTCCCCGGGGGCCCTCTTCCTTGGCTTCCCGTCTGTTCCAAGGCCTCCGAGCATCTCTGTGACTGCAGCCCTGTTCCGCCCCTCTGTGCAGCACTGTGTGACGCCTCTTGGGCTTTGGTCTGTGCCTTCGCTTTGTCCCACCTTGAGGACCCCTGCCTGATTGTTTTCCCTGAAATACAGCTTTGTTCACATCTCTGTTCCGTCTGGTGATGCAGAGGGTGGACTCTGAGGCCACATGGCCTGGGGTCAGATGTGGGCTCTGGCCCTGACTGGTTTTGTGTGTCCGGTGGAGCGACATCATCTCTCAGAGCCACGCTGTCCTCCCTTGGAAAGTGGGATGATGCCCTGTGTACACATTGGCTGCAGCACACGTATGCACGTGGCCAGGGTCACCGACTGGGCTGCTCCCCGGCCGAGAACACGCTACGTGCTCTGCACGCATGCGCCACAGATCCCTTAGGCACTCGGCGATGCTTGCTTTGGAGAAGTTACTGGAACACCAGCTGTTGAACTGGACAGTAACATTCTGTTTGCATCTCACACTCATTCCTATCCTAGGTCCTGTGCATGTATTTCTCTTTTGCTCAGCACACAGCTAAATTCATATAGATTAAAAGTACCCATGCTAGAACTCCTGTGATATCTACATCTACCCATTTTCCATCTGTCTATCTTTCACCCGGAATAATTTCCACTCTCAGAGTGCCAGCTACCTTTGCTTGCCTTTGCCCTGGCCATTTCCTCTCCCTGCTGCATGGCCTTTTATATTTTTTCTATAAATTAAGACCCGGCACCAGGCCTTCATGCCCCAGGGTGTCCCTGATCATCCTGCCATAGCTGAGCTCTCTAGGCTTGACAGGGACCCTTTTCAGGTCCCACCATGGACTGCCTTCCCTTGGGCATTTTTCTCAGCCTCCTCTAGAGCTCATGCTCCTGAAGGCAGGGCCCTGGGCTTCTTCCTGTGGGGCACGTGGAGCGCCCGATGCTTGGTGAATCCTCATCAGGGTAGACTGAATGGATGACCAGATGGGGGTTTGTAGCCCCCCATGGGAAGAAGGGTTTGTGTGCATTTGCAAGGGCGTGCACATACGTACCTATGTGTTTGCACACCTGTGCATAAGCATGTGCATGTGTTCACACACATGTGCCCATGTGTTTGTGCACACACATGTGTGTTTGTCCCATCAGCCTGATGCTAATTGGGTTTCTGAGGAAAGACGCCTGCTTTAATTTTTAATTAGAAATCAGGGCAGTGTGGGAGCAGGCAGCTGCAGCTGGAGGTTTTCCTCAACGCTGGAGTTCTCCTTAACAAGCAGCCGCAGTCCAGGCCGGCCTCCGTTGGTGCTGGACACCACCACTTGTGCTGGTGGGAGTGTCTCAATGCCTATGAAATGATCATGTAATTATCTGGTAATGGAGCACCACGATTTTGCCTATGCAACAGCCTTTCTCAGTGAGTGAAAAAACTGCCAATCAAGAGAAGTCGGAGATGACCAGGGGAGTGGTGGGGCTCCAATGTCATTTTGATGGGATGGGGCTGCCACCCCTCTCAAAGGCATTGGGAGTCCTGTTGGAAACCTCAGCCTCTATCAGATGGGATCTACCTGCAGCCTGTTTCTCCTGGCCTGGGGCTGTGTTTAGCATATTTGTTGTGGGTAAAATGATCTGTGCAGACTGTGTCAGGTGGGGAGTAATTACCAGGGTACCAGGGCGAGGCGGTGAGTCTCACCTGCCGGTGGGAGCCCTCCTTGGGCTCCTGGGTGCCAGCAAGGCCCTGGACAGGTGTGAGGATACCACCCAGGGTCTATGTAGCTCCCAGGTGGGTGCCTCCTTGTGGGGGCTGGCCCATAGATCACACACCGTGGCGGGGCAGGCTATGGACACTCCGGGGACATTTGAAGATGCTCCACTCTTTTTTCAGAGGCATTTATTTATTTAGTGATGGAGTTTCACTCCGTCACTCAGACTAGAGTGTAATGGTGCGATCTCAGCTCACTGGAACCTCTGTCGCCTGGGGGTTCAGTGATTCTCCTGCCTCAGCCTCTCTAGTAGCTGGGATTACAGGTGCGTGTTCCGATTCGTGGCTAGTTTTTGTATTTTTAGTAGAGATGGAGGTTCGCCGTGTTGGCCAGGCTGGTCATGAACTCCTGACCTCAGGTGATCCATCCACCTTGGCCTCCCAAAGTGCTGAGATTACAGGTGTGAGCCACTGCACTCCACCTCAGGAGGTTCTTAAACTGCAGCTCTGTACTTTGGTCAACTGTGACACACCCTGGGGGTTGAGAGTGCAGACCCTCCAGGCCAGATGGCCATGGTTTCCACCCCGCGGCACCACAGACTATGGGGAAATTATTTCTTAACTTCTTTGTGCCTCATTTTCCTCTCTGGGAAGCAGGAGTAGCAATAGTACCTACCCCGCAGGGTCACCAGGAAGATGAGAGAGGCAGTGCAGGTCCAGAATCTGCTGTTCACAATTCTGAATTCCAGAAAGCCAGAAACCTGAATTTTTTATTTTCTGTAATTTATTTGGCAGCCAAGTTGGACCTGCGCTGGTGTGAAGCTATTTATGGTCTTTATTTCATCCACATTGGTGAATACCTGTATGTTTTGTTGCAAAGATATCAGTGTCACTGCTTCTGGGTGTTCCCAAATGCATGGCAAGTGCACCGTCTCACCTTTCTGAAATCTGAAAAAGTCTAAATTTGGGAGCACATCTGACGATTTGGGTTTGGGGTAGGGAGTTGTGGACAGGCAAATAAAGGATGTGGGCTGGGCACGGTGGCTCATGCCTGTAATCCTAGGATTTTGGGAGGCTGAGGCGGGCAGATTGCCTGAGCTCAGGAGTTCAAGACCAGCCTGGGCAACATGGAGAAACCCTGTCTCTACTAAAAATATAAAAATTAGCCGAGCTTGGTGGTACATGCCTGTAATCTCAACTACTCAGGAGGCTGAGGCATGAGAATCTGTTGAACCTAGGAGGTGGAGGTTGCTAATAAGCTGAGATTGCACCAGTGCTCTCCAGCCTGGGCGACAGAGCGAGACTGTCAGAAAAAAATAGTGTGGGGCACCTGTCCTGGAATAAGTGCTCAGCAGACATTAGGTGGAGCTGTCAGCTGACCCCTCACACAGAGCAGCATTGCTGGGATATCTTCCTTTTCCTTTCTTCCTCCCAGTCTTGGCCATGCAGGGCCAGGTGGGGTGGTGGTGGGAGGGCTTGTTTGCTTGTTACATCATCCTCGCCTTGGCATGTGTATGCACGCATGCTCACCCGTGCCCTTCCTCTTGGCCGGAGGTGGGACACCCTGTAGTGGGTGGATGCTTTCTCAGGATATCACGGGAGCATCAAGGCAGGGCTTGGTCCTGGTGTGGGCTACAGGCCCCAGGGCACATGGTATGTCTCTGTTTCAGATGTGGCTGCTGCTAGGCCTTGAGCTCCCTGCAAGAACAAGATCAGAAGGGACCCCCTTCACACCTCCTCCCTTACCCTCACCGCCTCTCCCAGGGGGCAGTCATCCTTGTATTGGAGGGCATTGCCAGGTGCATGCTGACACCATTTCTTCTGTGCCCCCTGGGTGGCCAGGCACAGCTAATGAGGGAAGCTGGGCCTTCCGAGTCCTGGGAATCCTGTTGGCGCTGAAACACCTGAAGGGGCTGTGGCATGTGGAACTGCAGCTACCTGCAAAGGAAGGCAATTAGGAGGGCTGCAGGTGGACCTCCCTTCTTTTATGTATTTACTTTTACTCCCCAATAAGACATCTCCGAGAGGCTTGTCCCCTGGTGTTGCTGGCCTGACTCCCTAAGGGAAGTTGCCTCTGCTCTAGGCTGCAGGCACAATCCATTCCCAGCACACCAGCTTTTAAAGGAGCCCACACGCTCAAAAAGCATGCTTTAAACGTCTCGCCTCAAGCTGGCGTTGTCAGCTAGCTGTACTTTATCTCCGTGTTTGGGCTGTAAAACCCAGCAATTAAGAAAATCCCTGCTTCAGATTAATTGTAGCCTACTTTGGCTGAGAATGAGGCAGCGTGCTGTTTTGCTTGGGTTTCACAGCTTATAGGGCAGGGGGAGCTGGAGCATGTGGGGAAACTGAGGCACAGACAAGGGAGTCCCCTTGATGCAGATGGCACAGGGGGCAAAAGTGGGCAGGACTAGAATGCAGCTCCAACTCCTCCTCTGCCCATTCCTTGGCTGCCTGCATCTAGCTGAGCCTGCCTGCTGGCAGAATTGGGCAGATAGGGGCAGCCGCTGGTGACCTGTGAAGTGGACAAACCCTTCCCTCCCATCCTTACAGGCCACAGCCTCGAGGGGGTCTGAGGCCTTGGGGCCAACCTGCTGAGCTGGGACACGTGTGGTGCAGTCTGCTTTCTTTGCAAAGAGCCATATTTTTTTCTGGCTTCCATCTGTGGGTGTCTGCACTGATCTCTTGCAGAGGCAGGTTGTCTGAGGGTTGGTGGCTGGGAGAAGTCAACCAGTGGGTGACACCTATGTGCTGAGTAACGTGCCAGGTGGCTGCATCCCAGAGAGCCATGCTGTCTGCTTCCCCCTTCCAATGTCACCAAACAGAACTGCCGGGCTACAGCGGCGCCCGCCTGCTCTCTGGGGCCCCGGAGGGAGTGTCCAGCCCTGGCGTGAGCCTCCTTGACTTTGTCTTGCTGGCCTCTCCTCTTCTCCTGGTGGTGGGGCCACTGCCCTGATGCAGGGGAATGGACAGATGGCGCTTGGCCTTGGCGTCTCCTCCCCTTCCTATCCTGGTTATCCTCAATAATCCCGCCTGTGGCAATGGCACATGACAATTTATGAAGCATCTCCACAGCTATCCTTCCCCTCTGACTCTCACTGCAGCTCTGTGAAGTAAGCAGAGCCAAGGAGGGGAAACTGAGGCTGGAACAGAAGGGAGGCTTGTGTAGGGCCATATGGCCCTGGAGTAGGGAAGCAGGAGCCATGGCCAGGGCTCAACTGACCAGCCCAACTGGGCTCTGTGTGGGGTTGGATGGTGAGGGATGACATAGATGGTAAGGGGGTCTGTGTCACCGGTGAGGGGGAGATACCACCAACTCTTTTTTTCCTGTGGTTCTCTTCTGAATCCTGATGATAAGAGAGTGAAGTTTGGGGCTTTCCAGGGGTCTCTAGGTCCAACTCCTGCCTGCTGGGCCCAGATCCTGTAAGGATGGGGTTTGCACCTCACCTGGCCTGGCCGCGTCTTCTGGGCTGCCCTGTCGGCTGCCTGCTGGGCTTAGCTCAAGAATAGCTGAGGAGTCTATGGCAGGGAACAGTCCTGCTGCATCTGAAAGAGGGGTGCCCCATATCCCGCTCACTGGGGTTGGTGGCCTGGGCCTCTAGGGACTCCATGTAGGAGATGAAATGGATTTTTTTTTTAAGACAAGAGTTTCACTCTTGTCGCCCAGGCTGGAGTGCAATGGCGTGATCTCAGCTCACCGCGACCTCCGCCTCCCGGGTTCAAGCGACTCTCCTGCCTCAGCTTCCTGAGTAGCTGGAACTACAGGCATGCGTCACCATGCCCGGCTAATTTTGTATTTTTAGTAGAGACAGTGTTTCTCCATGTTGGTCAGGCTGGTCTCAAACTCCCAACCTCAGGTGATCTGCCTACCTCAGCCTCCCAAAGTGCTGGTGTGAGTCACAGGTGTGAACCACCGTGCCTGGCTGAGATGTATTTAAGACCATGCTGCACTCCCCTCTCCCCACTCTCTCTGCTTACTAAGGGTTACCACTGGGGAAGGGGGACCAGACACTGAGCTAGAAACTTCCCATCAGCCCTCAAGTAAGGAGGGAGACATGCATTGTCACCATCTTCATTTTATAGTTGAAGGTTGCAGCTTAGAGAGGGGAGGTCACTTGCCCCAGGTCACACAGCATGTAGATGACAGAGCCAAGATTCAAACACAAGCCCATGCATTTCACCTCCCTGCCCACCCCTCCGTCCTCCTGGGGGCCTGGTGCTTATTGGGGATGGGGCTGGGAGAGCCTGTAGCCTGTGGGTCTGCAGCATGAGTGGGTTAGCGGGAGCTATTTCCCCAAGTCCTGCTCCCTGTACTGAGGCTGCATCCGGTGGCTCTGACCCTCCTGCCACCTGCCCTGTATCTTGGCTGAACTCGGGTACCAGGGGTCAGCTTGGGCCCTGCTAATCAAATGAAAAACAGGATCTCTCAGCAGGACCAGGACAGCTACCACCAGCCCAGTGGGACCTTCTGGATGGAACCCGTGTCCAAGTTCTTTTTCTGAGCACTCCCTGGGGTCTCAACAATGCTGCTCACCTAATAGATCCCAGGAGGACCTGCCTGGGCAAGGGCACGGCAAGCGGGGTAGGAGTCCCATTCTGGAAGGACTCAAGGTTTGCAGAGTCAGCCTCTGAGTTGTAGGAGCTTGAGCCTCCCATCCCTGCCATTTCTGGGCCTCAGTTTCCAAATCTGTCAAATGTTTCCCCATTTTACAGCAAGGGCTCTGTGTACAGGTTCTTTCCCACCTCCTGCTCAGCATGGGAGGTGGGTGGGAGGTAGGGGCTTGAGGACTTGGTGAACTCTTGTGTGGAAAGGGCCGCATGTCTGTGTCTAGGTTGGGTGGTCTGAGGCTCTTGTAGTTCCCAGAGCCAGCAGCCAACTTCAGGATCTCCTACTTGCTGGAGTCCTTCTAAGGAAACTATGCAGTTGGGAGAACAGGTTGCCTCGGGAAGATAGTGGATTGGGGCTGGGCGTTAGCGTGCAGCTTGCAGCCACACAGGCCTGTTTGCACTGCCTCTGCCTACCCCAGCTCCTCACTTCCCTTGAGCCTCTGCTCCTCTTCTTCATCATGATTATTGTTTTTGAGACAGGGTCTCACTCTGTCACCCAGGCTGGAGTGCAGTGGCTCGGTCATAGCCCACTGCAGCCTTGAATTCCTGGGCTCAGTGATCCTCCCTCTTTAGCCTCCCAAGTAACTGGGACTACAGGTGTGCACCACCATGCCTGGTTAAATTATTTTTTAATTTTTTTGTATAGATAGGGTCTCGCTATGCTGCCCAAGCTGGTCTTGAACTCCTGGGCTCAAGCGATCCTCCTGCCTCAGCCTCTCAAAGTGCTGGGATTACAGGCATGAGCCACTGTGCGCAGCCTCGGTTTCCTTGTCTGTGACAAAAGCAATAACAATTGCTTTTACACCAGGGTGTTGCTTCAAATACCAACAGAGCAGGTCTTCAGAAGATATAGTCTGACTCTGGGTCAGAAGTTTTCTGAAAGCGTCCCTTCATCTCAGTTCGTTTCTCTTTTTACTCTTTTTATTTTTATTTTTTGAGATGGAGTCTCACACTGTTGCCCAGGCTGAAGTGCTGTGGTGTGACCTCGGCTCACTGCAACCTCCGCCTCCTGGGTTCAAGCGATTCTCCTGCCTCAGCCTCCTGAGTAGCTGGGACTACAGGCACGTGCCACCATGCCCGGCTAATTTTTTGTATTTTTGGTAGAGAGGAGGTTTCACCATGTTAGCCAGATGGTCTTGAACTCCTTACCTCGTGATCCGCCCACCTCAGCCTCCCAAAGTACTGGGATTACAAGTGTGAGCCACCGCGCCTGGCTTCTTTTATCCAGTTTTAAAATTCTCCCCTTCCTCACTCTAGGATGAGTGTTGCGTAAGAAATTGAAAGTCATCAAATGGCTAGCTCTTGTCTGGTTGCGCCCTGACCCACTGTCTGATGGTCTTCTCTCGGGCTCCATGCCCACACCTTTCAGTTGCTAGAGTGGCAAACACTGACCCAGTTTGTTCTGGGCTAGGCATTTTACTGGCATCTCTGATGAAATCAGCACAACCGCCCCTTATGATAGGGACTACTATTGTTTCTCATTTTTGTTGGATGAGGAAGGGGAGGCTCAGAGTTAGTAAGTGGTGGAGTTGGGATTTCGGCTAGATCTGACTGACTGCAGGCTTATTTCCCTGTGGGCTGAGCACCTAAGGCGGCTCTGGGCCTAAAGGCAGAGCTGCAAGCTGGCCGGTTTAGCGGCCATGGGAAGAGAAGTTGAGATCGGCGTTGGTGATGGAGTCAGTGATGGCACGGCTTCCTTCCTCCCCACTGGGCCGTGGGCTTGTGCTTCCCCCTGGCATCGTGCTCTCCCACCCTGCCCTTTTTTCTGTGGCCCCAGCCCCCCTCCCCGGCCGTTTGCCCTAATGATTTAGCCCAGGTGGCAAGTTGCATAGAGAAACTACCCCAGGGAAATGAGTCCTTACTACCAGCCTGGGCCTCAGGTGTGCACCCAGCGTCCCTCCCTGGGGGTCTGGTGAGCTGGGCCTCCCCCACCTCCAGCTGTTAGGCAGGAGCTGGAGGAGCTGTGTGTATTGTGTGCACATGTACTTGTGTGTGGTGTATGTAACTCTGGGTGGTTAATTGTGCATGCACGCATGTAACTATATATAACCATGCATATGTAATGTGTTGTACGTGATGTGTGTATAGAACTGTGTGTCTGTGTAACTTTATGCATGTAGAATAGGCAACTGTGAATGTATGTAACTGCTGATATATAACTACGTGTATGTAGCTGGTGTAACACGTGATCGTGTGTGTAGAACTGTGTTTGTAACTGTGTGACTGTAACTGGCGTATGTAGGTGGCTGTGTGTTGTAGGAGTGTTTGCGCCTCTGTTGAAGACAGGTGGGGCATGGGAAGGTATTAAAAGCGTGAGGCTTGAGAGAGGGGTGCCGGGAACATATGGTAGGGGCTAGAGTTACCTCCTCTGCTGGCTAAAACACTCTTTGTAGAACAGAGTTACACACATGTTTAGATAATTAGAACAAAAGCCAAAAGAACAATTCCGTTCAAAGGGATGAAGCTGGGAGGCGGGGGCCAGCCAGGATCTGGGGGGCCGCATTCCGTCTCCCCAGCTCTCCCCGGCCTTTGCTGCGTTTTGATCGCACTATTTAGAAAATCCCTTTGTTGTAGGATAAACTGACATTGGCCTGCGCATTTCTGCTGTGAAGTTTGCTGTGTTCTGGGGCCCACTCGGGACAGCCAGGCCATTAGGAGCTGATTAAATGAGCTAATTTTAATTTGTTCAGTGGTTACAGATGCAGAGACCTTTCCATGCCCTTTTCTTGAGGCTCTATTTATTTATTAATTTTCTTTTTTTCTGAAAAGAAAAAGACCTTCAGGTCTCCCTTCTGCCTTCCCATCCCCCTTTAAAAATAAACATGTGAAGACATTTTTAACTAGAACTTCAGCTGGGAAAGAGACGACTAGAGGGCGGCTCTGTGGGATTGGTCTCCAGAGGTGCTGATGGGGGGCTCCCCGAGTCTGTGAGGGGGGTGGGGGCAGCGCTGCCAGGGCTGGGCCACCCACTGTGGCTGAGAGCAAGGAGCAGAGGAGACCCAGTGCAGCCTGCCAGAGACCTCAGTCTTACTTCCAGGCCTTTGCTCGCACTGGTCCTGCTGCTTGGAGCTAGTTTCTGCCCCTTGCTTCCTTCAGCTGGCGAACTCTTCTTCATCCTGCTGATCTCCACGGAGAGCCTGCTTTTTCCAGGAGGGCGCTGGCACCCTCACTGCGCCCCTGTTCTCCCCCCAGGCCCCACACACTTCTCCTAGAAAACACAGAGGGTCAAATGTTGTCCCTCTCCCTAGACTGTGAACTCCTCAGGCCAAGAGCTGCCAGTGTGGCTCATCCTCCTACCCTCACCACCTAAGTGCCCGCTGGGCTATAGGCATGTCAGAGACATCCTGTGAATAACCAAATGCATGAATGAAAGGTTGTGTGGGTGACATCTGTATTTGCTGAACACCGCTACCCACCAAGCTCTTGATTGCAGGACCCTGGGGTCCCACCAATTCGGAAGTACCACCCCCAGTAGGCCTCAATGCAGCTTTGAGGGTTGAATTTCCAAATATGGCGGGAGTGGGAACTTCAGGCCTGCCTGGCCAGGCTGATCCCCAGCACCAGGCCCAGCTCTGCTGAGAACCTGACCGAGGCTGAGTGGAGGGAAGCCAAGGGAAGAAAATTGCACCGTTAGTTGGCTTTTTACAGCACTTACAGGCAAGCAGGCCTTGGGAGTACAATGTGCCCACAATGAGGGACGTTCAGAGCACAAGGGAGCAGGGATCGTGGGGCTGCAGCCGGGGCCACCTCTGATCTCGCTCAGGCTGCCTGGCCCCTCCTTGCTCATTCATTTCGACAGCACCTTTTGCTCTGGTTGGGGCACCTTTCAGTGAGCGGCGGGGTTTTCCCTGGAGCTGTGCCCTGGCTGTGGCCCGGCCAGTTTCCGAGGCCTGGTTTCCATTTGCTGAGAGCTGCTTCCCGCAGACAGCTCCCCACCCACCCCACCCAGGGGCCTCCCAGGGGCTCTCCCCCCACCCTGTCCTGGCAGACAGGGGCGGTGTCCGAGAGAGACCCTTCGCTCCCTCTCTGTGGTCCTCCCTTTAACCCCAGCCTCAGCACCAGGCCCTGGCATGGTGCCGGCCCCAGGCCCTCCTCCATCTCTGTAGAATCCCAGAGCTGGCAGGAGAGCCAGAACTCCCCAGTCGACCCCCAGGGCCTGGATCCCTCAACTGGGTCAACATCTGGCCGCGTGGCCTGAGCCCTGGGCCTCGTCTGTCCTCTCCCTCCCCATCTGTGCCTTTTCCCAGCCCCTTTTCTTCCCCAAGGCCCTTCCTCTCCTGCTAGCTGGGTCCTCCGCCAAGCGCCGCCGCGGGAGCAGCACACCCTCGGCCCATCCTTCTCTGCCGGCCCAGGCAGGCGGGTGGGGATGCATCCCGTGGCTGAGATCACCAGTGGGCCGGAGGGAAGCGCCTCTCCAGCCCTTGCCTGCTCTGCCGCTGGGTGCTGGGAACTCAGGCTCAGGTTTTGGCCCTCTGGGACTCCCTGGTGAGCAGGGGGAGAGGTAAGCAGAGGCACAGGACAGTGGTGAGGGGCGGCCAGGCTGGAGGGGGGAAGAATGAATAAAACAGGCTGGTGCCTGCACCAGAACGCTGAGTCCCCTTCGAGGCTCCCGGTGTGTTGGGGAGCAGAATGTTTGCTTAGAGTGGAATGAAATCCAGAAGGAAGGAAACATTTTTTCAGGAATGAGAGAGGAAAAGTGGGCGGCCAGCTGCCAGCAGGCGGTGTGGCCAGGGTGTCAGACCTGGGTCGTGCCTGCGGCATGGGAGTGGGGAGGGCCCTGGGGCCCACCGTGACTCCTAGGTCTGGAGCCTCTCCCTTGTGTCTCTCCTGTCTTTTCTTCTGTGCCCTGCCTATTGACCTCCTGTCCCTTCTGTCTCCTGTGGAGAGGGCTGGCTTGCATCTGTGATGGTTTTTGCACCTAAGTACTTGCCTGCCCCGGCTCCTGCCCTCTCCCGTGCCCTCTCAAAGCTTCACGTCTGTCCCACTTCCTGCACCACTGGCCAGGAGGGAGGCCACCAGAGTGCGGCTGCCGGGCCTGACTTTGCCACCTACAAAGCCATCCCAATCCTGGGCACTGGTCCCCTCTCCAGTCACAGGGGTGGCATGCCAGGGGGACGTTTAGACCAGCCTTGGAACTACTGAATGCCAGACTATGATTCCTGATGGATTCTGTAGGAACTCGAGGGGGCTGGGGAGCCTCCGTGGTGATCGGGTGTTTCTCGTGGCCAGCCACTTGTTCTCCTGGGGAAGAGGCTGGTGAGTTTCTTTCTGTTTATGTGGTAACCAGGCTACCGAGATGGCAAACTTAGGTTCTGCAATTACACAGCGTTTCAGAAGCAAATTGATAGGATAACGTGTTATTATTGGCTACTGGGTTAATAGCTATTTTGGCAAGAGTACCAATCCTGCGTGGTGTTGCTGGCGCGGGGTGTGAGAATGGCGCGATGGGGTGGAGAGGAATAGTGGGTGCGCGTTGCACAGAGCTGCAGACTCGGGAGGACTCCAGGGGCCTCCTCTGCCAGCTCTTGCTTGGAGGATGCTCAGTTCTGATTAGCTGTTGCTGAAATCAAGACCAGAGAGGTTGAGAGACCAGTGTCAGATCACACAGTGAGTTGATGCTGGGGTTGGATTTCGGATCCCTGTGGGGTTTTGGATGACAGCTTGGCCTGTGATCTTAGAAGGCAGGGCACATGTCTTCACGCTGAGCCCCACATGGGCATCTCAGAAAACATGCCCAAGTTTGCATGCTCTGGCTTCTGGGTGCTCACACCTGCTCGATCCCTGCCTGGAACCCTCTCTCTCAAGATCCTGCCTTGGTCTGCTGCCTTGTTTGCTTCTGGTGTCTCCTCAAGTGTTGCCTTGTCACCTGTCCAGAGTGGCACACCACTCTCCACCCCTTTCCTGCCCTGCATTTCTTTATAGGAACAGGTGACTCATTACAGACTAATTTATTCCTTCTTCAGCAGGAAGATTTTAGTCTCCTCTCTTTGCACTGTAAGCTCACTGAGGGCGAGGACTTTGTTTCTTCCTACCCTATCCCCAGAGCCTCAAACAGGGCTGGCAGAGTAGGTACTTATTCATATTTATGGAAGGAATAAAAGAATGTAAATTGCAATGTCATTTTAAAAAATGGCCGCCATATAGCTGGTGACTCACTGTCCTTCCTCTTGGAGGATGGTTGTCCTGTCCCTGAGAGGAGATCGGCAGGCCCTCCTTGGGGGCTCATCAGGAGATCATTTCTTCTTGCAGGCTAAGAGAGTTCAGAAGGGAGCGTATTCCCCATCACTGGAAGGGACCAAACCTCTTTGTAGAAGGGATTTAAGGACTGGGTGGGGGGGTGGACCGGAGCCCTTCAAGGGGACTGGCTTTCTTAATGACATGACATGGGCAGGAATGACATAAGGAGGTGGCAAATTGGGGATGCCTGCGGGAAGGGTAACCTGGGAGTGGGGGTGGGGTTCACCAAGGGTGGGGGTCTCACAGTGAATCAGGGCTCTGCCCAGCGGTCTCCGCGTTTGATGCTGCTGGTCTGGAAACTACACACAGTGATCTGTTCATTGAGCATGTGCCATGTGCCATGTGCCAGGCGCTGGGCCAGCGTGCTTAACCTCCGGCATCTGATCTCATCCTCTGCACAATTCGAGGAGGCAGAAAGGATTCTTTGGCTTTTTTTTCTCTTGGTGAAGATTAGAGAGGTCCCTTAACGTATCCTGGTTTATACCACTGGTCAGTGGTGGAGCTGAGATTTGAACTGAGGCTCCCTGGCTCCAGAGCCTTCCTGGGCGTGATCCGGATGCCCCCGGAATGCAGCCTCTGTGGGGCAGGGCTTTGCTGGGTGTGCTTGCTGCCCCAGTAATGGCAGCAGAGCCTGGCACAGACGAGGCACTCCATAAATATTTCAGCAGTGCAGCGGCTGGCTGACAGAGTGAATGGATGCGAGGAGGTTCCCAACATGAGCCGGAAGCACTCCCTTTTTGCTGTTGGTCCACTGGGCAGGGAGAGGGAAGTCCAGGCTGGGAAGAAGGTGACACCGACTTGTGCTTGGCTGGCCTGACTTCCTCCTGAAAAAATTCCCAGGGGGCTGCTTGGCTGTGCGTTCCTCATGGAGGGGTGCACCTGTTCACGGGTGCCGGTTAGGAGGTAAGGAAGTTTCTGGTGAGTTTTGGGGGTCCTCCAGGTTGGGAAGACACACGTGCCTGGTGTACATACATGCATTCTCACATACCGTTATTCTCCAGTGTGGTGTGTGAAGAAAGGCATCCACCTGAGGGGTTTTCCCAGAAAAATATGGAGACCCCCCCACCGACTCTAAATCCCACTGCTGAGTCTGTATCTTTTTTTTTTTTTTTTTTTGTAATGAAGCTTCACTCTGTTGCTCTGGCTGCAATGCAGTGGTACGATCTCGGCTCTTTGCAACCTCTGCTTCCCAGGTTCAAACAATTCTCCCGCCTCAGCCTCCCGAGTAGCTGGAATTATAGGCATCCACCATCATGCCTGGCTGATTTTTGTATTTTTAGTAGAGATAGGGTTTCACCATGTTGGCCAGGGTGGTCTTGAACTCCTAACCTCAGGTGATCCATCTGCCTCAGCCTCCCAAAGTGCTGGGATTACAGGCGTGAGTCCCCATGCCCAGCTTGAGTCTGTATCTTTAAGGGCATGGAATCTCAGCTTATTAGCTTATTAAATCCATCCATTTGTTCAGCTCTGGTCTGAATATATAAGGCCAGCCCCCTCCCCCTGCCCCCCAGCTCCGTGTCTCCTTTGTTTTAATGCCATTTCTCCAGGATTCAGGCTGAGGCTGAAGCTGCATAGCTGAGCAGTTCCTTCTGCCACCTTCCATGCACCATGATCCTCATACCCTTGCTCCTTCCCTGGCTCTAAGAGGCTCTTTCAAATAAAATCATAACAAATTCAGGCCCCACTGAAGACTGGACTAATTGCATTCTGCTATAATGTGAGGGGACCTCAGGGACCTTGGTGACGATGGGCAGGTTCTGCTGGGGGCAGCCCCTCTGCCCAGGCAGTCAGGAGAGTGGTCAGGTCAGGCTCATTCACTCCTTGGCTTCCGCTGGAGGCTCCGTCCCCAGCTCCTAGGCCCCACCTTACAGGGGCCTCTTGAGTGGCTCCTTGCTGCTTCTTTGTGATTAGGTCATTCATTCATTCATTCATTTTCTCATTTCTCATTCTGTATTCATTCATACCATAGTTTTCAAGTGCCTCCTTTAGACGGAGCCCTGGACTTAGATATTTCATCTGTTCATCCATCCATCCTTTCATTTACTCATTTATTCATGCCACAGTTATTAAGAGCTTCCCATGGGCCAGGACCTGAAAGATACCCTTTCATCCATCCATCCATTCATTCAGTCATCAAGCAGATAGTTATTGCCAGTCACCTTGTGGGGGCTCCCAGGGACCCAGGAATCCACGGCTTATCAGAATTGTCTCCAGGCAGTTCTAAGCCGAGAGTACCTGTGAGGAAACCTTAATCACATTCTTGGATGAAGATGAAAAAGTATAAGGGAAGCGCTTGAGAGGTGTAGTGCAGGTGGATGAGGAGGAAGGAAGGTGCAGCTCCCTCCTGGCCCTGCACCCCACCCTGACAAGCCACCTGACTAAAGCGTGCATTCATTGACTCATCCAGTAAATATTAAGGGCCCACTGTGTGCTGGGAGCTGGGAGGGGCTGGAGACCAGCTGGGGACCTTGGAGCTACCTGTGGCAGACTGTACGCCCAGCACCACCCTCAGGGGTGCCCTTGGCGTGAGCTGGGCTGGGGGTGGCATTTCTCCTTCCCAGACCCCCCTAAATAAGGGGGTACCAGTGCCTGCAGTGGTGGGCATGTGAAGTCCCCCATGGGCCATGTGCAGGATCCAGGGTGACCAATTGCTCCTCATCAGCGTCTTTCTCCCCTGCATTACATCCGTCTAGCCTGCCTCTTCTTGAGGATATGTGTGTCAAGGGTGTGGTTCCCATAAACCCCACGTCTCAACGTTTCATGTGGCTGGTGAATCAGGCGGCCAGATCTACCTGGGCGACAGAGTAGGACTCTATTTCAAATTTAAAAAAAACCCAGGTCGGGCACGGTGGCTCACGCCTGTAATCCCAGCACTTTGGGAGGCTGAGGCAGGTGGATCACTTGAGATCGGGAGTTCGAAACCAGCCTGGCCAACATGGTGAAACCCTGTCTCTACTAAAAATACAAAAATTAGCTGAGTGAGGTGCTGCATGCCTGTAGTCCCAGCTACTCAGGAGGCTGAGGCAACATAATCGCTCGAACCTAGGAGGCGGAGGTTGCAGTGAGCTGAGATCATGCCACTGCACTCCAGCCTGGGCAACAGGGAGAGACTCTGTCTCAACAAAACAAAACAAAACAAAATGAAAACAAACAAAAACCCAAACCCCCCCAAAACAAGTAAAACATAATATGAGTAAGTAAGTAAATAACAGACCTTAAGAATGCCTGGCACATGGGAAGTGTCTGGTGAGTGTGGTGGCTGCTGAGTTCTGCTCATGAGCATGGGCACACAATGAGGTACACAGATGACGGTCTGGTTCTAGTGGGAGGAGGTGGTGGCCACTCAGGCTGAGAAAGCAGGGGCAGGCAGGTGGGGGCAGGGGTGGGGGTTCCTAGGAAAGGGTCAGCGATGCTGGGTAAGGGCGGGGGGCCCCCATGCCCCAGCCTTGATGCCTGGGACTTCAGCGGCACTGCCCCACACTTGGGAATCCAGTTAGGGGAATGCCCTGGCACAGCTGCCTCTAGGGACCTGACATGCTGGCCAAGCAAACTGGAGCTCCTCCTCCTCCCTGTGGTCTGGGGCCAGGTGGCCGCCTCTCTGAGGCTGCTGTCATATCCCGGAGCCTTCCCCAGGCCTAATGAGTCGCTTTCATCTCCTGCTTGCCACGGGCAGGGCTGGGGCAGCCTTCCATCATGAGACTCGACAGCCCAGCCACAAAGTCCACGATGGCAATTATTCTAGGGGCGGAAACATGAAAATCAGGGGAAAATTGGAATTTCCTCTGCTGTGTGGTAGATTTGGATAAGTTTAGGGGTGAGCGGGCCCGCAGAGGGGCCACGTGGCTGGCCCAGCACATCCTCGAAAACCTCCGGCTTTCCTCTTCCTGGCCCTCCTCAGGCCCCGGGCTTTCCTCGGGGCCCAGCCCACCTCTTCTCTGCTGCCTGCCTCAGGCCAGGCATAGTGCTGGGGACACAGCAGCTACGAAGACGTGCCCCTGCCCCTGCAGTGCCAGTCAAGAAGCGGAGAGGGACAGACCAAGAGTTGCAGTCACTGCAGTATGGGCCAGGGCAGCGGGGCCGGGGCCACATTTAGGGCTGACCAGCCCAGTTTCCAGTGGTTCATGCATGTTTAACCCAATTACATCTTTATTTTAATGAGTGTTACAGAAACATCATACTCATAATTTCGTCAATGTCATGATTTAGGATTACACTTAGGCACCTAGCATTGTCCATTGTCAGTCCTGAGGCCGTTGAAAGGACCAGGTTGGGTAATAGTAGAGGCCACAGACCCTGACAGTGTTCTCTCAGTGACTTGAGCATGGCAATTCCTGGCAGGTGCAGAGACGGGGCTTTGGCAGGGGTTGGGCAGGCTGAAGGATGTGGCTTCTGAGTCTGGTGCCACCATCTGTGGCAGCCGCACCTTAGGCAGTGTCGCAGGGAGGCCCCCTGAACACAGAGCCTGAGGTAAGGGCTTAGCTCAGTGTATGTGGCTAGGAGGCGCTCCCAGGAAGCAGGATGGAGGAGACAGGGACAGGAAAAGGCTGACTTTGGGGTGCAGTGTTGGGGCTGCTGCTGTAGACCGCTGGGCTTGAATCGGCCGAAACCTTCAGGCCTGTGCAGGATGCTCCAGGAATAGTCTTCAGAGGAGTCAACTGGCTCCAGGCCCTTTTGGGTGAAGGTTGCCTCGGTGGGGGCATCACCTCCCCTGCCTTTGGGGTCAAGCTTGAGAGGCAGACACCTGGAGGCGGGGCCTCAGGCCCTTTTACTCAGACTGTTGCTGCATCTACTGAACTCCCAGGGTGCCACTGACCTCAATGCACGCACCAGGTCCCTGAGTCCCTCCGTCCCTCAGCGTTCCCTTCCATAAAATGGGACCAAGTTCATGACCATCTCCTGGAGGGCACCTGGCACATGACCAGAGACAGGGAATGTTTTGGGGGAGTTCCTCCATCCTCCAGATGCTTGGGGTGGGACCCTGGGGCTGGGCCCTGGGTGGGATTTGGCTGAGAAGCAGGGGATCTGGGATTTGAGGTCAGGCAGTGTGTATACCTTGTCTGTGGAAGTCTCCAGCCAAAGGAGCGTGTCACCTGGAGAAGTGTCTGGGCTGAGGATATAGACCCAATCCAGACATCCTCCCAGGCTGGGCTCCACGGGAGGAAAAGCTTGTGCACCTGAGTGGGTGTCATACCCTCTCTTTCCCTGGGACATGGTGGTTCACGAACTTGTATCCTGTGGTGGCTAAGAGCACAGCCTCTAAGGTCAAGGGACCCATGTTCAAAAACCAGCTCGGCCACTTCCACTGTAAGGCCCTGAGCATGCCAATTAACCTTTATAAGCCTCAGTTTTCTCATCTATAAAATGGGACTGGTAATAAGAATGCATCAGATTGTTGTGAATAGTAAAATGAGACAACTCTTTGAACATCTGTCTTGGAGAAAAAAAATTAAATGAGACAACATGTGGCATAGATAAAACACCCAAGAATTATGTGGCACTTAATAAAAGTCATTGATTAGACCTATATGTACATATGCAATGTACAATATAGAATATAAAAATATAATCTATTAATCGTTCTTCAGTGTCACCAGTTGGTCTAATCTCAGAGTTCTAGCTTGGAGGCATCATGGGGTTTTCTCTGATACTGGCTTTTGGGAAGATTATAAGATGGACTTGTCAGTCATCCATTCGCTTGCTTGCCCATTCTTTTTTCTTTTTTTGGAGACAGAGTCTTGCTGTGTTGCCCAGTTTAGAGTGTAGTGGTGCAATCTCAGCTCACCACAACCTCTGCCTCCCAGGTTCAATTCTTCTGCCTCAGCCTCCCGAGTAGCTGGGATTATAGCCGCATACCACCATGCCCAGCTTATTTTTGTATTTTTAGTAGAGATGGGGTTTCACCATGTTGGCTAGGCTGGTCTCGAACTCCTGACCTCAGGAGTTCCACCCGCTTTGGCCTCCCAAAGTGCTGGGATTACAGGCATGAGCCACCACAACTGGCCTCTGCTTGCCCATTCTTTATTTTCATCGATCGCTTCTTCTGTCTGCATCTCCGGTAAGAAAGTCGCATAAACCAGCTGCATTTTGTAGATGAGGTGAGGAGACTCCAGGGGCGAAGTGTGTCTCCTAAGGCCATGCAGATGGCCTGCTGGAGTCTGGAAGCAGTCCTGGAACCAAGATGCTGGCCTGGTGCTGGCCCAGTGCTGGCCTGTCCTAGGGTAAGGGCCCTGGGCTGGTCCCGTGGGCTATGCTGCATTCGGCCTGGGGCCAGCGAGGCCTGGAGGGAAGGGAGGGAGGCTGCTCCTATGCTGATGAGCTTTGGTTCTCCCCAGTCCTCCCTTGGGAAGCGCCAAGCTGAAGAGCCCTCCTGAACCTGGCTCAGGCCCTGACCAGATGCCCTGCTCTTCACCCTCTCCCGGCACCTGCTGTGAGATCAGAGAACTGGGTGGTGGTCTCTGGGGATTGGGGCAAGGGGCAAGGCCTGTGGTGGAGGGCTGCTGAGGTGGGGCCCGGTGTGGCAGGGTTCTTAGGACAGGTGATCCCCAGCTGCAGCTCCCTGGTTCATATCTGGGAACTTCTTGCGTGTCTGCTCCCAAAAGGAGCTGAGGCCGGGCTCACCATGACACCCTAACATCACTTCCCCTCATTCCCTCAGGCCCTGGGGACCTTGCTTCCTGGGGTGCAGGCATGGGGCTGTCATGGGTGAGGGTGGGCTGCACCTTGGTTTGGAAAGATTGTGCCATGACCAGCAGGCCAGCCTGCAGGGCCTTGGAATACCCCCAGATATGGGCATTATAGGGGAGAGAGTGGGTGCGAGTTTGGTTATTCACACCCACCTCATCAGGTTCGACTTAGTCTGCTTTCAGAAGGATTTGCAGTGTAGGTGGGATGGAGGCCTGGAAGTCAGAAGGCATTTGACTCAGGTCCCTAGGGAGCTGGGGTGGGGGTGGGAGGAGGGAGGGAGGTGGGACAGATGCTTGGAGAGTTGGAGATTTGCTCTGGACCTGATGAACAAAAAAATCCCACTGGGGTTACCTCCTGCACCCACTTAGCATTCGGGGCTTCAGTTGTATGTGCTCTGCCAGGTAAGGGCTGTGTGGGTGTATGGAAGAGAAGTAATTCTGCAGTGTGGGTTCAGGGCGAAGTGGCCGGGAGATGGTTGCTGCTCTGGGGCCTTCCATTTTCCACACTTCCCTCCTGTGGGAGCAGACGCTTGTTCAGCACGTTGAGGTCCATGGTGTGTATTTGGGAACACTGTGGCTCTTTCACACAGAGGACATGGCAATTTATTCCGGATTTGGAGAAAAAGCCGGCTGGGTTGGACTCACTGAAGGATGGTGTGCCCATCTCCCTCCGCGCCCCAGCAGGGGTCCTCGGCGAGAAGTGGATAATTCTGCTGTCCAGCGTGACTTGAGTGTTCAGCCCCCACGTGGAAGGGGACTGCATGCTGATTGTGCAGGAGTTTTCTCCTCCAGGGGCACCTTATCTTGGCTGTTTAGAGCCCTGAGTCATTGGGGTCACTGATTACTGTTTTCCTTGAAATGGGTTCTGCTTATAGGTTAGTGATCGTTTAACTCTCAGTCAGTCGTAGACCTGAAGTTACGGGAGGTCTAGAAAGAGCCCTGGGCTGGGGAGGCTAGATCTCACTTACTCATGAGCTAGGTTTTCAGATAGTGTTGGTGGCTCCTTTCCTTGATGTTCAAGGTCTTGATGATGGGCTCTCACTGCTCCTTCTGAGCTGCTTCTCCAACTGATACCCAGGCTTCAGCCATGGCTCCTGCCGTTTCTTCTTCCGGGAGGCCTTCTCCTCCCTTCTGTCTGTCTCCAGGGGTCCCAGGCTTTGGTCATTTGCATATTTCTGCTGTGATTCTTGCAACATTTGAGTATCACTGATGCTGTGATTCACCTAGTATTTTTCTTTGCTGGTTCTTTTCGTGGTTAAATTAATTTACTTCATTCTGCAAATGGAAAACCAGTATCATTTACTGTAAGATGACAGTAATCTTAAAAGTAAATAAAAAACAAAACCGAAGAAAATTTCATGCTCACGCTATTCCAGCCAGGAGCTGCTGTGTTCTGGAAATGCTAAGCATGGGGTCTGCCCTCTCTTTTGCTGAAATGCTGGGGAGGAGTTAGAGACAGCCCCGAACAGAGCTTTTCTCCCTGGCCTAATCTAAAGGCTGACAACAGAATGGAAGCGGAACTAACTTTCTCATTTGTGCATCAGGGTTATTTCAGACCATCTTATCTGCTCCCTAAAATGATCACGGGTCCTGCCAATGGGAGGTAGCCCATGTCTGGAAGAACACAGGTCAGTGGAGCTTCTACTCCTTCAGAGCCCGATTTTGAGTGCCGGTGTCTCCCACAATGGCACCTCATCTATGCTTTTCCGTTCCCAGCCCTCCCGGGCTTGGAGCTTCTGGCACCCAGTGGCCTTGGCTAAGGGAAAGCTCCCTACAGCCCTGCAGGGACAGCATGAGCTCTCTGTGCCCCTGCCTGGCGCCTGCGCCTTGTACCCCTGGGGACATACTGGACTGCTGTCTTCTGTAGGCCCAGATCAACACCAGGAAAAAAGGAAATGAGGACCTACTCTTAGCCATGCAGGAGACCACCCCTCCCACCCCCACCTGTGAGATGCTTGGGAGGCAGGCAGAGCTGGGCCCCAAGTAATGGGTCGGGTTTGGGTGGCCAGTGACCACGGTGGCCTGAATGAAGGCTCAGGGGCTGGAGCGGGTGAGGCACGCTCAGTGTACCTCTTTGATGACAGTGGGTGGTCTTGATGGCTTTGTGGAGAACGATGGAGTCATTCCAGGCTCCTTCTACTTAATTGCTGTGGAAGTCAGGGCCCTTGCCCTCTCTGTGTCTCAGATGTCTGATCTGTAAAATGGGGGTAATGGTGGTGGTGGCCACCGCATAGGATGGAGGTGAGGGTTTAACGGAGTGGAGCTTACGAAGAGCTTGGCACTGTGGCCACAGAAAGGGCTCTGCAGAGGTTACCCGTCTGAAGTTCAAAAAGTGGCTCACTATGACCGTGCTCCAGACCCAGGAGACACAGGTGCCCCAGGTGCAGGAGATACAGGAACTTAAATATAAACCACTTAAATATAAACAGGCAGTGCCTTGAAGTCAGGGAGAATGACAGAGGCAGTCAGGGAAGGCTTCCTGGAGACAGTGTCTTGAAGGATGGGCATGTGTTAGCCGGGACAGAGCAGGTTTGGCATAAGCCACCAAAAGTGTTGCCCATCTCTCTCCCGGCAAAGAAGAAAGCGCACCTGCTTCCGTCCAAGGCATCAATCATATGGGGATGCAGCTCTGGACCCCACCTGCTCCTTTCCCTAGAGGTGGCAAAGGGGATGCCTGAACACTTCTCAGAGACTCCTGAGCACGTCCAGACCTTAGCTCTAACTTCTGCAGCTGAAATGTGTGGATGGGAAAAACGCTATCCAAACAAGCCTAATCCCAATCAAAGGATTATTTTCTTACAGAAAAGCTTCACCTATACTTAATAGTTTTAAATTGTTCCGGGTACCAATTAGACTTTTAATTTTGCTGTTCCCTCCGGCGGCTGGAGGATGTGTGTGGTTTGCGTTTAATCAGAGTTGAATTCTTTTTTTTTTTTTTAGTGGTTCTGTGGGAGGGAAGGAGATGAGAAGCCCGTTCAGGGTTTCCTTCTGGTCCTCCCAGGACTCGTGTAGGGGTAGAGGCTCTGGGCAGCTCTGAGTTCAGGGTTCTCTGTCGGGGCAGCAGGGGATGTGTCCAGAGTGGGGAGAGCTCAAGTCCCCTCCCACCCTCCTGAGGTTTCGCCGCCGCAGCCCTGCCTGAAGAATCCAACGCAGCGTTAAATATATGGATTATCCAAAAATTTCTGCAGCAATAGGGTGAGTTATTATTGATTCACAGAGCACGACAAAACATCACTGCATGAATTAGCAAACAGCTGTTTCTAATTTGAGTTTAGAACGGTACACAGAGGAACTTGTTTCTCTGTTCACTCCTTTCATTTATAATGAATTTTAATCACCGCTACAGGTGAGAAAAATGTAGAAACAAGCTTGTATCTTGTGGAAGAAACAAAGGAGAGACAGATGCTAACAGATTTCCAGTCTGTGATAAAAGGGATGTTTTGGTACACTTTACATGTAATCAGAGCACAGCTGTTTCCAGTCCCAGGTCCACGAACACGGCCGAATGTGGGCTCTGCCGATCTCCAAAGGGAGTCAAGAAAAACAGTGATTCAACCCCGAAAGCATTTTGCTTTCTCTCGAGTGGAGCAGAGCGCCCTTTGCGCAGGCCCTTGGCGGTGTTGCTTCGCGAAGCTCACGGAGATGGCTTCACAAGGCGCCAACTCCTTGTGAAGAGGCGGGCAGGCGGTGTCAGGGTGCGCGGAAGGCCCCACCAGGAGGCTGGCAGGAGAACCTTCCAGAGCCCCTGAGCTCCTAGCGCCCTTGGGGAGTCCCTCATAGGGGCAGACTTGGGGGTCTCTTTCTTGCTGGCAGGAGTTGATCACTATGTTTCCTCTTTAGCAAGTTTGATCACAGCCAGCTCTCGGGTGAGTTGACGAGCACTGGCTTTTTTTCCCCCCTTTCCTAGTCTGTTTAATTTCTGCAATAAAACTCGAGCTCAATTGCATTTTCAATATCAGTGCTAAGTAAATTTGTCTAAGAGATGGAGCTGCTTGGCAGGCTGTGTGTTCTGCGAGGTCAGAGGCTTCAAGTGGAAAGGTGGATGTGTCCTTGCCCTGCGTGTCCTGCAGCCGTGTGGGGGCGGGGACGGGTGGAGGTGTGCTGGGAGGCTGAGGCTCATCCCCCACCCCCTCTATCATGAGCTGGGGGACCCACCTCCAAGCCGTGGATGGCTGCTGGTGCCTTAGATTCTCTGTCTGTATAATGAGAGCGTTGGGCTCCAGCTGTATGATGAGGGGTCTTGAAGCTCCTTTCGGGACTGATGCCCTGGGATTGTGAATAGCAGGGGCCCTCGGGGAATTTTGGTAGGTTGAGTTTGCTTTGCTTGAAAACCATCGTGTGCATGGGTAACTGTAGGTTTAGTTTAGACCCTCCTGGTTATTGATCAGGGCTCAGGGAGATGACACTGTGTCTTATGTCCACTCAAATCATCACAGCCGTTGCTGGCCTCTCCTTGTCCTGTGACCACCTTGTGGTGAGCTGGGAGCCAGTAGCTAGTGACTGTTGTAGGCATTATAGAACATTTGTCATATATAATGCCTTATAGATATATTCACTGATTTCATCTCTGAAACAGCTCTATAGTTGGGTATATATATAGTCATCCCCATTTTACAGATGTGAGAACTGAGATAAGTTTCTCCATCTGTAAGACCGAGCAAGGGTCATTCACTTGGCTAAGGTCACACACATAGTAAGTGGGGGAGCTGGGACTCTAAGCCCTGCTGCTTGCTCTGAGCCACCAGGAAAACACAGATGTCTTCAGGGCCCAGGACACCCCATAATGGGGAGGGAAGTCCTGGAGGTCTGGGCATGCAGGGAGGTGGGGTCCCTGCTCCAAGGAGCCCCAGCTGAGCTCCATCTTCCACATGCCAGATGCAGAGTCTGTGCTACCAGGCCTTCTCCTTCAAGAAAAACCAGAAGTGGGCCAGGCGTGGTGGCTTATGACTGTAATCCCAGCACTTTGGGAGGCTGAGGCAGGTGGATCACTTGATGCCAGGAGTTTGAGACCAGCCTGGGCAACATAGAGAGATCCCATCTCTACAAAAAAAAAATAAATAATTAGCCAGGCATGGTGGCATGCACCTGTGGTCCCAGCTACTTGGGAGCCTGAGGCAGGAGGATCACTTGAGCCCAGGAGGTTGAGTCTGTAGTGAGCCATGATTGCATCAGTGCACTCCAGCCTGGGTGACAGAAGGAGACCCTGTCTGTAAGGAAAAAAAAAAAAAGCCAGAAGTGACTGAATTAAGGAACAAAAAAATGTTGGGAGTTCTTGATTTGTAAATGTTGGCATTTTTACAAAATCACTAATACTGTTAAGTGGGTGGCCCCCAGACTGTCCAGAGGGAGGACAGTCACGGTGACCTGTGACCCGCTGCCCAGGTCATCTTTCCTTCCAGTCCAGCTGGCTGAGAGCCCTGGCTGGGAGTTCAAGCTCAGCTCTCCCAGTCACCATCTGCTTTGTGTTGTTAGGATGTGACCTCACCTCTCTGTTCTTTTTCCTCATTCCTGGGGCCACCATACAACTTACTGTGTAAGCTCAGCTGCTTATGAGGGTGCAAGGGAGACATTAACTGGATGGGGTGCTGGGTTCCATCCTAGGATGCCTGGGTATGTGGCACCCCACTTACTTGTAATATGGGGGTAATAACAATAACAAAACCACCGTGACCACCACCACTGCACAGAGTTGCTCCAGACGTCAAATGGATAAGGGGTGTGAGGTGCTGTGCAAAATGTTAAATGCCTAATAGATGATGGGATTTGCGATGAATGATAATAGTGTCTGTCAGTTACATTAGGAACCCCTTTATTTTCTTTAGCCAGTGTTCATCTAATGTTGAGCAGTTTGTAAACATTAACCACTTTGTAAGGTAATTACTCTTAGTTTCCCCATCCTGTGGATGAGGACATGGGTGCTCAGAGAGGGAAAGTAACTTGCCCATGGTCACACAGCTAATGATGGCTGAGCAAGGCAGTGCATGCTCTCTAAAACAACCTTCCAGAGCGCTTGAAACTCATAGCTCTGCTGTCCCTCAGGGCTGATGTCTCCCTGCAATTGATTTTCTTCAAGCTTAGGCTGATGTTTTGACTTTCTGGAAGTTTCGTTAAGGGCCTTGGTGACAGCTGTTTGCTGTCACATGGCATTTCAGCACCCCCAGAGCTGCCTGGAGAAGGACGGCCTGGCCAGTCTCTGTCTTTGAGCTGTCCAATGGCCTGAGTCTTTTTTTCCCCCAAAACCGAAAGAATGATCCCCACTTTTCCTTGCTGCTTTCCTTGGGGATGATGAGATCACAGCTGTAAGAAACTCTCAGCTCCCTGGAGGAAGAATGAGTGAATAGGAGCTGCTATTATTTTTGCTAATAGCATAATTCTCACTCAAGATTTCAGGCGGAGCCATGTCAGCTTCTGGTCACCTTTGTGTGGCTCTTAGGCCTACCTCTGAGGAAAGAACCTCCGACAGCCTCTTCCCTTTCATTTCCCAGGGTGGACTTTTGATTCCCCAGGGGTCAAACTTAATCCTTTACACTTCTCCTGTTCCTTTAGGAAAATCAAATATCTAGGTGAGGTACTGATACTACCGTTAAAGGGATCCCCCTGCCCCCGTGCTGTCTCTTGCACTCTCTCTTTCTGTACTTCAGAGCAGTAAAGGGTTGCTTTAGAGTTTAATGTTGAAACAGTAATTAATTGACACAGAGATTGGGCAGATAAGAGCATAGAAACCTAAGAATGCTGGGTACCTCTGCCCGCTTTGGAAAACTGGGTATTTAGAGCAAGCTCCATAAATATGTGCTGAATTTAAAAACCACCCAAACCAGGAGATAGTAGAGAGCTAGGATACCTACCACCTGAGGCTTATTCTGTACCCAGGGCAGACACAGACATCATTAATTGATAACAGACTTTAAGAGTACAGAGCCTCTCAGAGACTTGTTGGATTCTATCAAGAGTTGGGGAAATTAAAGCACAAAGAGGGGATATACTTGCCCATGGTTACACAGTGCTGGAATCTGACCCCAGTCCAGTACTGATCTCATCCAGTATGGCTCACAGTTCCATCCTCTGGGATTGAGGTTCTGCCCTCTTAGTCATCCCTTTTTCCTCATGAAAAAGGTATCATGTACTTGCATCTGAGTAGTTTTATTAACCTGTTTCCTGCTTGTGAAATTTTGGGTGTCCAACAGACTTCTTTAATCTTGTACTCCCTCTGTCCTTTTTGGTTCAAGCTGGCAGTGTTTCTGGCAGTATAAACTTTTCAAGAACCTTATGAGTCTCCTGTGTATGTCATGGGTATTTCTCTGTTATTCAAGATGCTCCTTCACAGATACTTCCTGGATAATCCCTTCACTACTTTTGTCTTTTGCTGAGATAGCTCCAGAGCAATTGCCCCCACATTTCCTAGATGGTAATTAGATCTAGGAGATCTGCAAGTCACATCCTTAATCTCTGAGTCCTTGGTGGACATTGAGCCAGTGAGAATGGCCCACCCAGCCTGAGAGCTCTGGCCTGTCTCCTACTGAACCAAGACCCCACTCTGGCCTGGGGATTTACTGTGAGGGGAGCTTGGGACCTTTCAGAGATGCCCACCTCACAGTTTTCTGAGCAGCTCCAAGAAGGGGCTTCAGAGGCTGCCCAGTTCCCCATGTCACTGAGGAAGTAGCTCAGAAATGGAAGGTGACATTCATAGGGCTCCCAGCAGCAGAGCCACCTCTGAAGACTGAGGCTCCAAACTTTCAGGTTCATTTACTCTCTGCTGCAGCAGACATCCAGGGGGTGCAGGGAGACAGAATGGGTATAGATTTGAAGTTTCTCAGGAAGTGAGCAGGAATATGTCCAGATGCCCCTTGAGCTGAATTTGCATCATTTCATGTCTGGAAGGCCACCTGCTTAGGCTCTGGCTGCCTCTGTGGGAACCACAATCTGCAGTGTGCCCTGAAGCATGTCAGGTCTTGCATCTCTTGTTACCCCAGGCTCTAGGAAACATTGACTGGCTCTCCTGGGTTGCCTGGACTGCTTTGTGTCCACTTTGGGCAACCCTCACCATCAGCTGGGGTCAGAGCTGACCTCTCTGGCTGGAGATCCCTCTCCAGACTCCAAAATGGTTCCACAGTATATTAGTTCATTCTTACGCTGCTATGAAGAAATACCCGAGACTAGGTAATTTATAAGGGAAAGAGGTTTTATTGACTCTCAGTTGTGCATAACTGGGAAGGCCTCAGGAAACTTACAGTTATGGTGGAAGGGGAAACAAACACATCCTTCTTCACATGGTAGCAGGAAGGAGAAAAATGAGAGCCGAGCAAAGGGGGAAGCCCCTTATACAACCATCAGATCTCATGAGAACTTACGATCACTAGAATAGCATGGGGAAATCACCCCCATGATTTAGTTACCTCCTACCAGGTCCCTCCCAGCGCATGTGGGGATTACGGGAACTACAATTCAAGATGAGATTTGGGTGAGGACACAGTCAAACCATATCATACGGTATCTGTCAAGTCCTCTTGTCTCTGTGTGACCAACAGGATTTTGGGAACACCGAGCCTCATCTCTCAAAGAGAATGGGCAGCTCCTTTTTTGGAAGAGGAAACCTGAAAAACGTCTAGCATTAGGAGTCAGGAGACTCTGCTTTCCAGTTTGCTTAATGCCCTTTGACTATTCAATTTCCACATGTCTCTGCTCATGGCAGACATTACCATTTGATTGCAGCACCCAATTCTTTGGACCTCAGATAAGGCCTGAGAATCCTTCTGAACACTATTCTAGGAAACCACTACCAATTAGCTAGGCTTGTAAGTTCTTCTCTTCTCTGGGCTTGACTTTTCTATCTGTATCATGTGGGATTGGGTAGTTGGTTCCTGAGTCTAGAGTCTCATTTCTCTGAGCTTGGAGAAAGGCCACAGTGATTCCCATTCCAGGAGCTCTGGATGTGGGCAGCAGAGAGGCTCTGCTTGGTGTATTACAAAGCTTTGTTCTGTCAGGAACTGGTCTCCTTGGCAATTTTCATTTTTCTAAAGAAACAGGTGAGTGGCACGGAGTCTTTTTGGGGACTTTATGAAGCACTGTAAGGCCTTTTTGTGCTTACGATGAAGACAGTCTTGATGGCTGGAGTATTGTACAAGATAATCTTTATATTCATCTGGCAGGGGCTTTGGAGAGCTTGAATTCCAACTTCCCATGAGCCAGCAGAGGCAGCGGAGGCCCGGCCTACCGATGGGCTGTCTGCCTATTGCCCCAGCATGACTGCCATTGGCACCTTTCTCGCTCTACTCGGCCTCTCTTTTGCATGATCCGGAATGTCCATGGGGGAGGACCAAGGTAGGGTGCACCCAAGCGACCATGCAGCATCCAGCACAGTCCTGGGCACAGGAGGCCCTGCAGACTGGGATGGAAAGCTCATCTTGTGGCTGGCTGAGCTCTTGTCACCTCTGTAGGCTCATGGTCTTTTTTTATTTTTTAAGAGTCAGAGTTTTATTCTGTCACCTAGGCTAGAGTGGCATGATCAGAGCTCACCGCAGCCTCAAACTCATGGGCTCAGGTGATTCTCCTGCCTTGGCCTCCCAAGTAGCTAGGTAGCTGGGCTGCATGTACACATCCCATGCCTGTGTAATTAAAAAAAATCTGTTTCTAAGAGGCAGTGTCTTGCTGTATTGCCCAGGCTGGTCTCGAACTCCTGACCTCAAACGATTCTTCCACCTCAGCCACCCAATGTGCAGGGATCATAGGCATGAGTCACTGGGCCCGGCTGGATGGTCATTTTTATTCATGCAGATGGAACTGCCCAGCTCAGGAAAGTCATAGTAACCCAGGAACTTCCTGGGCTCTGCTGTCTTCCCCTGCGACTCAATGCAGAGCGCCCTCCTAGTGTTCTTTTTAGGGCCTCTTGCATAGCTTAGATGATAGGAGTTCAATTTCTCCTCCATCTGTGTCCCCCACTACAGGAAGGTCCCCCTTTTGGCCCACTCCTGTGAGTCTGTGGGCCAGTCACTCTCCTTTTTTGGCCCGAGCACTTTCTCCGGCAGCCCTGCCCTTGATTCTTTGTGACAGAGGAGCCGTGAGCTGTGGCTCCCAGCCATTCTGGCCAGCCACTTGCGCTGCTATGCCTAGATGAGGTATGTCCAAGGTGGTTCTACACACTGTAGCATCAGCCTGCTGAATTCATGTTCTGCTTCACGCTGGTCACCAAGTATGACCTCAGGAGCTTGGGAATCACCTGGCTCTTTCTGCTGCTGATGTGTTCTGAAGCCCAGTTAATGTTCTTTTTTCTACTTAATTTTTATCAAAAATTCTCTCCTCTTTTATGCTTGTTTTCTTTCTCTTCCTGCAGCAGACAGCAAAAGCCTCATATAACCCATTTCCTACTTGGCCTTTTTGCAGGATGAGTCATTTTTAAATGACTTTAATCTCCATTTTGCAAGTGATTTTTTAAACCCATTTTTGTTATAGTTCTTTGATTGCATTTATTCTGGGTGGTGGGGAAAAGTGGGTCTGGCATTAGTCATTGTACCTCTCACTTGATTTTTTCATGCTTCTACCAAAGCGGGGGGTGTGGGCGGGGCGGGGGTGGTGGGTAGTGAAGCCTTGTGGGTGAAAACACTGACTGAACAGCACTAAGGGGGTTCACATCCTGACTCTGCTGCCTGCTGGCTGTGTGGCACTGGGCAAGTCACTCAGCCTCCCTGTGCCCTGGTTTTCTCATCTGTAAATGGAAATTATTCACAGTACCTAACTGATTAGTCTATTGAGAGGACTGAATGAGTGAATACACATAAACTCTTAGAAGAATTCCTGGCACATAGCAAAAGCGATGCAAGTATTTACTTGAAAATAAAAGGGTAGTGGTTGAGCAGGACTTTCCTTGAGCCCACCTTCTCCCTGATTTCTGGAACGTTCATGTTGGAGAAGACTTCGGGATTGCCTTGGCCACAGTTGCAAGTGTGTGTGACGTCCAGCATCCAGCATGAGGAAAGTGTCACTGCTGTAAGAGAAGAGAACCTCGCGCCGGGTGTGGTGGCTCACGCCTGTAATCCCAGCACTTTGGGAGGCTGAGGTGGGCAGATCACTTGAGGTTAGGAGTTCAAAACCAGCCTGGCCAACGTAGTGAAACCCCGTCTCTACTAAAAATACAAAAATTAGCTGGGCGTGGTGGTGTGCACCTGTAATCCCAGCTACTCGGGAGGCTGAGGCAGGAGAATTGCTTTAAACCTAGGAGGCAGAGGTTGCAGTGAGCTGAGATCATGCCATTGCACTCCAGCCTGGGCCACAGAGTGAGACTTCATCTCCCCACTACAAAAAAAAAAAAAATAGGAAAGAGAACCTCTTCGTCTGCTGACGCCCCTGCAGATACATCCCGAGCTTTGGCCCCAGCCTTTCTCTCTAGTCTGGTTCTAGAGCACTGAGCTAAGTGCCCCCAAAGCAAAATGCATTTGGAGGGGGTGGGATGGCAGCAAGAGAGGTTGAGTGTTCTTTGAATAAAAGACTTTAAACAGGGCAATCTGAGTTTGGGACTTTATATGTCAACATGCCCATTTTCCCTGATTGGGCCTTTTCAGTTTAAGGAGCCTTATTTTCATTTCAATTCAGATGATTATAATCTCAGCAGTGGCTCAGTTTGTTGCTCCCAGAATAATATGCTTCACTTTAGTTTCAAAACTTGTTTGCAGAAAAATAAAGCCAGGCAACCAGCCTGCAATGAACCTTGGGTGCTCTGGTGCCAGGCAGGTTAAGAGTCTCCTTTTCAAAGCCCAGTGGGTGAATCAGTGATGTGGGGTCTGGGGACCAGGTTCTTACTCTTAGGAGATGCAGTTTGGCCAGACACTACTGGAGCATGTGGATTGGTACTGGGGGCTAGTTCCTCACTTCCCTGAAACCCACTTCCTCATCTCAGGAATGGGAATGTTATTGCAGAAAGTCAGATATGGTTGTTGTGAGGATGAATAGAAATTAATTGCGGTAATAGACGTACTTAGCCCAGCGCTGGCACGTGGGACATTCTCAATAAATGGAGCTGTTAATATTGTTAGCACTTGTGGTACTAATTAGTACTAATTCTGATTATTGGCAAAATAGTGCTTTTGTTTAACAACTTCATTGAAGTATAATTTGCATACTATAACATTCACTTGTTTGAAATGAGCGACTCAGCCAGTCTCTGGTAAGTTTACTGAGCTATGCAATCTTTACCCACAGTCTAGTTTTAGGACCATTTCCATCATGTCAAAAGGATCCCTGTCCCTGTTTGCAGCCAGTGCCTGCTCCCACCTCCAGGCTCAGACGGCTGCTAACCCAGCTTCTGTCTCAGATGCACCTTATTCTGGACATTTCATGTCAGTGGCATGATAGGGCTTTCTCCCATTAATTTTCCTCATCCACTCCTCCCAGTGATTCCTTTTTTTTCTGAGACGGAGTCTCACTCTGTCGCCCAGGCTGGAGTGCAATGGCATGATCTCGGCTCATTGCAACCTCTGCCTCCTGAGTTCAAGCGATTCTCCTGCCTCAGCCTCCTGGATTCCATTTTTTCAGATGCATGAAGTGAGTGGTTAAGAGGAATGCTCAGGGCATGGATGAATTCATGGAGGAGCTGGGAGGGCTCTGTGTGCAGGGATCTGTCCTCTGGTTCTCAAGTGGTGCAAAAGATTTAGGAGCAAATGAAAACTGGCAGAAATATCTGTGTATGCTTGTCCCAGGGACAAGAGTGGTAGTGCTTTCACCTGCCCAGTTGTTGAGGATTCTTCACATATTGGTTGCTGGGTGGGCTCCAGTGAGCTCCTGTATCTCTGCATCCTAATGAGCCTCTCCCAGAAATGCAAATCATGGGCCAGCCCCAGCCCTCCTCATGACGGAGGCTCCAAGGAGATCAAGGCCTGAGGATCTGGAGGCTTTACATGTGCGCCCCCTCCCCTTCTTACCCACACAGGAGTGGTCTTATTTGACTGTTTGCCCCATAGAAGCTGGTCCAGGCCTGTGCTACGGTCAAGGAGCCTGAATGTGGACAGTCCTGGCATCAGTCTCTGGCACCGTCATTTCCCAGAGCAAGTCCCTGAGGCTGTGCCTCAGTTTCCTTGTCTGTCCAGTGGGAGTGGCTGGAGTGGCCCTGGCTCCTGCCTCATTGGCAGTTGGGAGAAAGCACTTAGCAGAGTGCTGGGCACACAGGAAGGACTCAGTGGCAGCTTAAGTGAGTCTGAGCGAAGACATCAAAATAATAAGAAGCCAGTCCAGCCTGGCCAGGAGTGAGGGCCGAGCAGGTCCCCGGAACCCAGTCGTCTCCTCCCTGGGGTCCCTTTTGTCTGCACTCCACAGAGCCCAGCTGGCAAGAGCTGGGAGTTGGCAGGCGGGGGTTGGGGAACCTCACACTCCATCTCATCTGGGGAGCTGGCTGAGGCTGCTGCATCCTTCCCGTCTGCCGAGCCCGTCATGTGAGGCCCCCGGGGGAGAAGGTGCCAGTGCTCTGGGAGGGCGTTCCAGGAGGCCCCTCAAGGTGGGCTGGGCAGCTGGGCTTCAGAGGTGGGGTGGCTGCTGGGAGCCTTGGGGCTGGGAGCTTCGGAGAGCTGCATGCATCCGGGCTGAGCTGTGCCAGTGGTGCCAGCTGGGGTCAGGTAGATCTTCACATGGTCAGCGAGGGTTGTAGGGGCCAGGGGGTGGGGGCAGGGCTTAGGACCAGGCTCATCCCCAGCTGTGAGGGACCCCTCAAGAACCCCCAATCAGCCCTTCTTGTCTCTTTAAGTCTTGGGGTTGGCCTGGGACGGGAGAGGCAGCTTGTATGGAGAGCCTTGTAGGGAAACCACAGGTCTGTGATGTGTGTGTATGTGTGTGTGTGTCTGCAGGTAAATGTCTATCCATGAGCGTGTGCATGCATATTTAAGTTTGTGAGTGATAGTGTGAGTGTGTGGGAGTGATGGTGCGAATGGTTGTGTGTGTGACGGTGGGTGTTATTGTGTGTGTGTAGGTGGGTGTGTGTGTATATGCGCATGTGTGTGCCAGTGTTCACCTATGCTGGGAACATGGTGCGCCTGCTCCATCCCTTCCTGAAGGTCTGGGCTGCCTCTGGGCCAAGGTTACGTCTGGGTTACGTCTGTGAGGCTCTTCTGAAGACTCAGCCGGGCTGGCTGGCGGCTGGAGAGGCGGGGGCAGTGGTTTATTTCCTCGGGGTTACAAGAGCAAGGTCAGCACAGCCGAATCTGAGCTTTTGTTTGTCTCTCCCCTGCCCGCAGTAGCCTGCGGTCTGTTTCATTCATTATTAAGTTTTAAATCCAGCCGAAGAGAAACTTGAGCCTTGGAACTCACTCCCTGCCCGGGCTGGCTCTGCTCGGCCCCCGCCGGGGAATGTCTCTGGCTTTATTCACTGTGTCCTGTGTGCCTTTGTTTTCCCAGAAACAGCCGACCCTTAGGTTTGTTTAGTTTTCCTCTGAGGCTGGACGGGCCAGCGAACGAGGGGGTTGTGAGGGCTGTCCCCAGGGAGGGTGGGTTGCACTGGAGTCTGTGCAAGGATTGCCTCTTCCTCGCCTTTGCAGTGGAGTTAAGGACCCGCCTGGTTCTGAGCTCTGTGGCTGTCCACGTCCTCATTCTTCCTCCAATCACTGTCACCATTTCTCCATCTCTCTTGGTCCTGGGTGGGGTTGGGGTGAATCCAGGGGTGCAGAGGAAACAAAGAAAACCAGGGTCTCAGGATGGCCTGGGCTGGGAAACCCACAGATGCATCTTCAGTGCCCTGGATTCACTTCTCGCCTGACAACTGGAGTCTGCTGTGTTGTGCCCTGTGATTTCACACCTCCTATGTCTCGTCTGTTACCTGAAGCAGCAGCTTCCAGCTCCATCAGGCCACCCATCCTCAGAGAATGGTGCCTGCTATGGCCAATCCAATAAGGACATTGTTGTTGTTGTTGCAGAATTTTGCCTGTGCTCTTAAGGACCAGTGGGATTTCCTTCCCTCCAGGATTAGGGATTGGAGGGGAGTTGACTCCCAGGTGTGCATCAAGTGACAGGACTTGTCCTTTTGGCCTATGATGGTCTGTGAGTTCGTTTCCAGTGACTTTGTCTAGGATGCCCCTCCTTTCCCTATCAGGAAAGTGGCCAAGAGCCTCCCCTCTGAGGGGGGCTACCGTGTCCTGCCAGGCCCAGGCAGGTGTTGTTGAGGGAAGAGGCATTTTCCCTTCATTATCAGCCACCCCTTTGGCATGTCCTCTGCAGACAGGAAGGCCCTGGTGTCCACTTGCCTCCGGCCCCTGCCCCTCCCCGCAGCCCCCTGCAGCCATTGGCCAGCTGCACAGCCTCAGCCCGCGCGCTGTCGAGAAGCTGGCTCTGTCCTTGTTTCTCGGCAGCCCTGGGAATTGCCTCTAATCTCCTCTCTGCCTTCCCCTGCAGATGGTGATGACGACCCACAACTCTCCTGGGTGGCCTCGTCTCCCTCCAGCAAGGATGTTGCGTCACCCACGCAGATGATCGGAGATGGTTGTGACCTCGGCCTCGGCGAGGAGGAAGGGGGCACAGGCCTGCCGTACCCTTGCCAGTTCTGCGACAAGTCCTTCATCCGCCTGAGTTACTTGAAGAGGCACGAGCAGATCCACAGCGACAAGCTGCCGTTCAAGTGCACCTACTGCAGCCGCCTCTTCAAGCACAAGAGGAGCCGCGACCGGCACATCAAGCTGCACACGGGCGACAAGAAGTACCACTGCCACGAGTGCGAGGCGGCCTTCTCCCGCAGCGACCACCTCAAGATCCACCTGAAGACCCACAGCTCCAGCAAGCCCTTCAAGTGCACCGTGTGCAAGCGCGGCTTCTCCTCCACCAGCTCGCTGCAGAGCCACATGCAGGCCCATAAGAAGAACAAGGAGCATCTGGCCAAGTCGGAGAAGGAAGCCAAGAAGGACGACTTCATGTGCGACTACTGTGAGGACACCTTCAGCCAGACGGAGGAGCTGGAGAAGCACGTGCTCACCCGCCACCCGCAGCTCTCCGAGAAGGCGGACCTGCAGTGCATCCACTGCCCCGAGGTCTTCGTCGACGAGAACACGCTGCTCACCCACATCCACCAAGCCCACGCCAACCAGAAACACAAGTGCCCCATGTGCCCTGAGCAGTTTTCCTCGGTGGAAGGTGTGTACTGCCACCTGGACAGCCACCGGCAGCCTGACTCCAGCAACCACAGCGTCAGTCCCGACCCGGTGCTGGGCAGCGCGGGGTCCATGAGCAGCGCCACGCCCGACTCCAGCGCCTCTGTGGAGCGCGGCTCCACGCCGGACTCCACCTTGAAGCCGCTGCGGGGGCAGAAGAAGATGCGGGATGACGGGCAGGGCTGGACCAAGGTGGTCTATAGCTGCCCCTATTGTTCCAAGCGGGACTTTAACAGCCTGGCCGTGCTGGAGATCCACCTGAAGACCATCCATGCGGACAAGCCCCAGCAGAGCCACACGTGTCAGATCTGCCTAGACTCCATGCCCACCCTCTACAACCTCAACGAGCACGTGCGCAAGCTGCACAAGAACCACGCCTACCCCGTGATGCCGTTTGGCAACATCTCCACCTTCCACTGCAACTACTGCCCCGAGATGTTCGCCGACATCAACAGCCTGCAGGAGCACATCCGCGTCTCCCACTGCGGCCCCAGTGCCAACCCCTCTGACGGCAATAACGCCTTCTTCTGCAACCAGTGCTCCATGGGCTTCCTCACCGAGTCCTCCCTCACCGAGCACATCCAGCAGGCCCACTGCAACGTGGGCAGTGCCAAGCTAGAGTCTCCGGTGGTGCAGCCTACACAGTCCTTCATGGAGGTCTATTCCTGCCCCTACTGCACCAACTCCCCCATCTTCGGCTCCATCCTGAAGCTCACCAAGCACATCAAGGAGAACCACAAGAACATTCCACTGGCCCACAGCAAGAAGTCCAAGGCCGAGCAGAGTCCAGTCTCGTCCGACGTGGAGGTGTCATCCCCAAAGCGGCAGCGGCTCTCAGCGAGCGCCAACTCCATCTCCAACGGCGAGTATCCTTGCAATCAGTGCGACCTCAAGTTCTCCAACTTTGAGAGCTTCCAGACTCACCTGAAGCTGCACCTGGAGCTGCTCCTGCGGAAGCAGGCATGCCCCCAGTGCAAAGAGGACTTTGACTCCCAGGAGTCCCTCTTGCAGCACCTGACGGTGCATTACATGACCACGTCGACCCACTATGTGTGCGAGAGCTGCGACAAGCAGTTCTCCTCGGTGGATGACCTGCAGAAGCACCTGCTGGACATGCACACCTTCGTGCTGTACCACTGCACCCTGTGTCAGGAGGTCTTCGACTCCAAGGTGTCCATCCAGGTGCACTTGGCGGTGAAGCACAGCAACGAGAAGAAGATGTACCGCTGCACAGCCTGCAACTGGGACTTCCGCAAGGAGGCCGACCTGCAGGTGCATGTCAAACACAGCCACCTGGGCAACCCGGCCAAGGCTCACAAGTGCATCTTCTGCGGGGAGACCTTCAGCACTGAGGTGGAGCTGCAGTGCCACATCACCACGCACAGCAAGAAGTATAACTGCAAGTTCTGCAGCAAGGCCTTCCACGCCATTATCCTGCTGGAGAAGCACCTGCGGGAGAAGCACTGTGTATTCGATGCTGCGACCGAGAACGGCACGGCCAATGGGGTGCCCCCCGCGGCCACCAAGAAGGCTGAGCCCGCCGACCTGCAGGGCATGCTGCTTAAGAACCCCGAGGCGCCCAACAGCCACGAGGCCAGTGAGGATGACGTGGACGCCTCGGAGCCCATGTACGGCTGTGACATCTGTGGGGCGGCCTACACCATGGAGGTGCTGCTGCAGAACCACCGGCTGAGGGACCACAACATCCGGCCAGGTGAGGATGACGGCTCGCGCAAGAAGGCTGAGTTTATCAAGGGCAGCCACAAGTGCAACGTTTGCTCACGGACTTTCTTCTCGGAGAATGGGCTACGGGAGCACCTGCAGACGCACCGGGGCCCTGCCAAGCACTACATGTGTCCCATCTGTGGCGAGCGCTTCCCTTCGCTGCTGACGCTCACCGAGCACAAGGTGACCCACAGCAAGAGCCTGGATACAGGCACCTGTCGCATCTGCAAGATGCCCCTGCAGAGCGAGGAGGAGTTTATCGAGCACTGCCAGATGCACCCCGACCTGCGCAACTCGCTCACGGGCTTCCGCTGTGTGGTCTGCATGCAGACAGTCACCTCCACACTTGAGCTCAAGATCCATGGCACCTTCCACATGCAGAAGCTGGCAGGCAGCTCGGCGGCATCCTCCCCCAATGGCCAGGGGCTGCAGAAGCTCTACAAGTGTGCCCTGTGCCTCAAGGAGTTCCGCAGCAAGCAGGACCTGGTGAAGCTCGATGTCAACGGGCTGCCCTATGGCCTCTGCGCCGGCTGCATGGCCCGCAGCGCCAACGGACAGGTGGGCGGCCTGGCCCCGCCCGAGCCCGCTGACCGGCCCTGTGCCAGCCTCCGCTGTCCCGAGTGCAGCGTCAAGTTTGAGAGTGCTGAAGACCTGGAGAGCCACATGCAGGTGGACCACCGCGACCTCACACCGGAGACCAGTGGGCCCCGGAAAGGGACCCAGACGTCGCCAGTGCCCCGGGTAAGTGCGACTCACTTCATCCTGTCCCCGCTCCTCTCCTTGGGGTTCCTCTGATCCCCACAGGAGCCACGTACCTTGAGTGCTGTGTTTCTGAGAAGTGGCTGTCTTGTGGTGGCGATGCACAACTGCTGTGCCATAGACTCCTTGAGTTTGAACCTCAGCAGTGCCATTCCTTTCCAGCCGTGTGATGGGCTCATGTTATTTATCTCTCTGGGCCTCATTTATCAAGTGCTCATCTGTAAAGTGGGAATAATAATTGTCCCAACCTCAAAGAATTGCTGTGAGAGGCCGATGACATGATGCAGGTCACGTGTCTGGCACAGTGGTTCATGCACAGTGAGGGCACATGGGTGGCAGCTGGTGTCTTTGTTGTTGAGCTGGGGTAGACAGACTCGTTTGCTTATTGGGTCTCCTTAGGCAAGTCCCTGACTTCTCTGGGCCTTAGACCCAGGATTCTTTTGACAGTTCACAGAGATGACACACACACAAGGGGCCAAGCCTGGCACCTTCGACATGGTCTCACGAAGGGCCTTCCATGTGGCTCCAATTGCCATTATCATTAGTGACCGATTGATTCCTTCATCACGTTTTCCCTGAGCACCCATTATGATTATGTGCCTGGGAGCCAAGAAGAACCAGAAATGGACCTTGACTTGGGGACTTGTAGACCAGAGGGAGCCACAGGCCCATGACAAGTAGCTTTCGGTGAGCTGGGGCAAAGTCTAGGCTATGGGTGGGCCCACACAGACCTTGGGTACAGGGGCTGAGGGTACCCGATGGTGGGCCTGGCACCTGCGTGGCCCTTGGGTATCAGACAGCACAGGCCCAGGATTCCCATTGAGTCTGTGCTGTCTGTTTCCAGACCGAAGAGGTGCCAGGTGGATCTTGGGAGTACCTTTCCCTCGAGGACCGCTGTTGGCGCCATTGGAAGGGAGGCAGGATTTGGGGAAGGGCCACCTGCCACAGGTGCCTACTGGGACACATGGGTGTATGCTGAGGGTGTTTGTCCTGGGACTCTGTGATTTTGAGGGGGTGAGGAAGGCAGAGGGAGAGAGAAGGGGGCCAGAGAGAGTGAAGGGAGGACCGTGCAGTGGAAGGGGCGTCAGCGCCTGCTGAGCCCGCCTCCTGGTGTTACACACACAGGCCCACGGGAGTCTAGAGGGGCAGGGGCACCTGACCATGGTCATCTGCCTGAAGAGAGGAGCACTTGAATCAAAACAGAGAGGACAGTTGCTGTGGCTTAGTCAAGGAAAGGAAAGGAAAGAAAAGGAAGAGAGAGAGAAAAGAAGGAGGGAGAAAGAGAAAGAGAAAGAAAGAAAGAGAAAGAAAGAAAGAAAGAGAAAGGAAGAAAACAGAGTGCTATAACAATACCCTACCCTCTCAGGGCCTTTTGGATGAGCCTGGCTTCTAAACAGGGCCCCCTCCAGAGGGCTGAGCATGGGCATTGGTTTCTGCTGCTCTGCACTGTCCCACTCAGCCTTTCTAGGGGGGCGTAGGTGGTCTCAGGGAGTGTTTGGGTCCTGGAGTCAGGTGGCCTGGGTTAAAGTCTCCTTCTCCTAGGACCCAGCAGTAATTTGACCTCTCTGGGCCTCTGTGCTCCATTATGAAGCCAGAGGTAATAGCAGTGGTAATGCATAGTGATAGTAATGGAATAGTAATAGTGTCTCTCCTGGGCTGACATCTCTGCATCCAGGAAGAAACTGGAGGCCTCTCTGGTTTTTTAACCATCATCTGCTCTGGTTGGTCACTGCCTGTTCCCCATTAGTTGTGAACCGTCGTGACTATTTCTCATGCCGACCTCAGCATTTTGCTCTGAGGATTAAATGTGTAAAGTAAGTGCCAAGCGCATGGTAAAGGTCACTTGTTATTTTTCCCTTTCACAGTAGCAGTCCACACTCTTTGAGGAGTAAGGACTTGCCAAGCACTTTCTATTTAATCCTTACAATAGTTCATGTTGTAAGTGAGGAAACTGAGGCATAGTAAAATGAGGTCACTTGCCTCAAGCCCCAGCTTTTGAGAGCTGAGAGGGACTTGCACCCAGGCAGGCAGCATCGGCACCACTGCCCTAGTCTTAAGCTCTGGACCGCATCGTGGCTGCAAGAAGGGAGAGGCCGGCTGGGGTGGGGTGCCGGGTGGTCATGGCTGTGCTTAGGCTGTGGGGTAGTGAGGCTGGCCTGGGTCACTGTGCCTGCTTCTCCTGGGTGCTCCTTAGCCCGGATCACCCCTTTCTTTCTGGCACTGCCCACCATGGTGCTGGGTTTCCTGAGGCTGCTTCTAGAGCCTCCAGAGCCTTGGGCTGTGTGAGCCTCCCTGGAATGCTCTGCATCTGGCATCAAGCACCACTTGTGAAAGCCCCTACTATGTGAGAAGGGCTCTGCTGGCCTCTTTTAAGGCATTTCTGTGACATCAACCCAGGAACTTTGCTGTGGCCTGTGTTTTGGCAAAGAGAGGATCCAGCTCAGAAAGGTGATCCCATACACCAAGGAGGTACAGCTGTGTGCGGCTGTGCGGGGACTGAAACTCGAGGGGAGGGTGTTTCCTGGGGACCCCAAGCCCTTCCTCTCCCTGCCTTCCGGCCCTGTGTGACCAGGGATGAGCTGAAAAATCCCGGCTTTGCCAGCCTAGAGGCCCTGGGCAGATGGCCCATCACAGAAAGGAGCTAGACAAAGCCCAGGTACCTCCCCAGTCAAGGCGGCATTCTCTGGGGCTTTGCCCCCTGCCTGGGCACACCTGGGGGCAGGGGCCCAGCTGTCTGTTAGCCCACCCTTTCCCTCCCTGAGGACCCACTCATGTAAGAACAGACTCTGGGGGTTTCACAGGGGCTTAGGGGCTGGCAGGCTGGGACCCTCGGGAGCGTATCCATAGCAACCAGCTCTCAGAGGACTGGGTTCCTGTGGGGCCAAGGCTGCTGTCGGCTGGAGTGTGAAGCATTGAAGTTCCACCTCCCCCTCTGTTTATGGGTAATGACAACATCACCTCAAGTCGGGACCAGTGCGGGCAGACCCTGGCCGTCCATCCACCCTGCAGATCCCCACGGTGCCTTTCTCTGCTGGGTGGGGCGGGCCGGGTGTTCTCACACCCATTTTACAGCCAAGCGAACAGACATCCAGGTTAGAGGGCCTGTCCAGATCCTACTAGCTTTCTGTCACCTAGACCAGGACTTGCAGGAGGTCTGGGACATGGAGCTGAGAGTGGCAGCGCAGACAGTGGGCATCAAATTCCAGTTCCTCTACTCACCAGCAAGAGGCTCTGACCAAGTGACGCAGCCTCTGGAAACCTCACTTTCCCCATCCCTAGAGTAGAGCTTGCAGAGGGCTTGAGTATTTGCCATAAATGCTGCTCGCACATGGCAGGTTCTCAGTGAGCGTTGTCTGTGGTCACGATCGTGGAAATTTAGCAGCTCTGGCTGGCTCTTCCTTCTCTCCTTTGTGTCTTGAAGGGCCTGGCCATTTCTTCTCTGCTCTCCCTCTCCTGTCTCCGCCATTCTCAAGTGTGTTTTCTTCCTGCCCAGGCCCCCCTCTGCGGTTGCTCAGGGCTGTGCTGGGGGAGGCAGTCCTGGCCACAGGCCCTGGAACTCAGCTCTGGTTCTCCTGGGCTGGGCCCCAGGGAAGGGGCTTATGGCAGGGGAGATGCTTAGAGTGCCAAGTTCTGTCTTTCTGTAATTATGTCTCCTAGTGGGGGCTGAAGCTCCAGGAGGAGGGGGTCTCCAGGGGGGTTGAGAGTGGAGACAGACCAGGAGTAGATATGTTGGGGTGAGGACTGGAGTCCAGCCATACTTGGAGGGTTTGGGGGCTGGTGAGCTTGTGTGTGTGTGAGCCTGTGTGTGTGCACAGTTATGTGCACTTATGAGTCTACATGTGCGTACACGAGGGTGTGCGGTACGTGTGGGGATGGGTCTGTGTATACACTTGTGTTGGAAGCTGCATGTGCGTCTGTGGGCATATTTGGGAGTATCGATGTGCGTTTTGGGGTTGCAGTGAGTGAGCTGAAGGCAGGGTCTCTGGATGAGTGTGGACATTCCCATTTGTGTGGCCTTGTTCACCCAGGTGGATGGCCCTGCTTCTCCGGGGGTTGCATGTATGTATCTGTGTTACAGGTTGCTGTGTGTGGGGGTTGTGGGTGTGTCTATGAAGGTCTTGTGTGTTGCTGGTGAGTTGAGGTGAGGATGAGCACGTGAATGCACACGTGTGCTTGCACGTCTGTGACTTGTGTGTGAGTGTGTGAGGGGTCAGCGCTTACCCCGGCCCCTCCCTTGGGAACCCTCTGAAGCCCAGTGCCCCACCAGGAGGAGCTCAGTTATTGGGCAGTGCTCTTCCTATCACCAAGGAGTGGCAGAGAGGCGTTTGGGGGCAGGCCGTTTTTCTGCCCAAGCCCCTGTGAGCTCCATGCACACTGAGCTCCCTTTATTCACCTGCTCCTGGGAAGGGCACCCAAGTCACTATGATCATGGGCTGTTCCCTGCATGCCTCTGGACCAGCCATGGCTGCAGCCTCCAGAGACTTCCACCCAAGCAAATCCCCATCCTTGGAGGGGGGACATGGTCTTCTGCCCCCAGCCATGGCTGCAGCCTGGTACCACCCCCTTCCTCCCACCCACCCACTTATAGGCCTGGGTGGTCCCCACCCGGCAGCCCTCCCATGGGTTTCCTTGTGATGAAGCCTTCTGGGGTTTGCTTCATTCATTCATTTACTCATTCATTCATTCACTCACTCACTCATTCATTCATTCATGCACCAAGGGCTCTTGCACTTTGCCAAGCAGAGTGGGTGGGACACATATGAGACAGAAGGGATGGTTTTGATGGTAGAGATAGCTGAGGTGGTTTCTCTCTCCATCACCATGGCCCTGGAGTTGACCTGAGGTGGGTACTCTGGGCTGCGTCCCCTGAGAAGACCTCGGGCCCTGTAGTCTCCTTGTGCCTGGACATTTTCCTTTGCCTGTGGCGAGGCTGGGCTCCCCAGCCCTGTCTTCCCTCCACCCTGCCCCCGACTCACCTAGCTCTTCTGAGGGCCTTTCCATGCAGAGTACCTGTGTCTGGGCCCCAGGCTGTGGTCTGTACTCAGGATACAGTGAGCCCCTGAGGTCTTCTGAAACATTGTGGGGAAAGGCCCCTGGTTTTGTCGTATCAGGTCTGAGGCATCCAGCACCAGTTTTTCCAGCTGTTTCTTCATTCATTCATTTGTTCAACAAGCATTTTCTTAGCAAAATAATGATCTTAATAAAAGTTAAATAATTGTTATACACTGACCCTAGGTCAGGCCCGCGCTAGGGAGGTGTGGGTCCAAGACACTGAAGTCGTCTTTGGTTCTCTTTGTCACTTCTGCCTGAATAGAGTGGTCTGCCTATGTTATTCTGCAACTTTGTTTATGTGTTCAGCAGAGGCTTGTTAAGCACTTCAAGTTCTGTGCTGCTTCAAAGGTAGACAAAACATGTTCCTGGCCTGGTGGGTGCTCATGGTGCAAGAGGGGAGCAGATGAACCAATCCGCCATGGCACAACAATGTATTATTCACCCAGGGTCCTTTAGCATAAGCTCAGGGGCATGGAGGGGGTCCTGGACCCATTTTGGGTGAAAACAGAAGGCTTCTCAGAAGAGGTGACATTTGAACTGAGTGAAGAATGAAGGGGGTGTTGCAGGTAAAGGAACCAGCACAGGCAAAGGCCTGCAGTTACTTGGGGAACTGTGAGTGTGGGTGGAAAGAGGGAAATAGGAACAGAGAACCAGGTGGGATAAAACAGAAATTAATTCAAAAGATGGCGGAATTTAAAATCAACCGTGTTGAGAATTACGCTAAATATAAATGGAGTTAAAATTTCAATCAAAAGGTAGAGAGTGTCAGATTAGATGCAAAGAAAAAGAGCAAAACTTAATTGAATGTGATCTGTAAAGCCTGGACTATAAATATAAAGACACAGATAGGTTAAAAGTAAAGGAAAGAAAAATGTGCACCGTGCAAGAACTCATCATAACATTTCAGAATGATAAACAGGGAGGTGGGAGCTGAGACGGTTAAGTTCCCTGGTGGTTCATCTGGCTGCATAGTTGAGGGCTGGGCCTGGGTCCTTGGCCAAGAAATCTGAAGTCCTGCTCCCTTTTCCAGAAGTAAGAGAAGTCCTCTCATCCCAGGAACCAAAGTGGTCTTCAAAAACCTTGGCTATTTTGATTCCCAATACCACCCCTCTTTCTTCAAAAAACCCCATAGCCACAATCCTTCCCTCAGACAGTCAACACTACCTCTGTCCCTGGGGTGTTTCAGAACTATTTGGAATTAGTTGCGAGAGTGAGCTTCACTCTTTGGAATGACTTTTCAAGAAGCTTTGAAGCTTATCATCTCAGTTTTTCTGCCCTCAGCTCCCACAGGCAGCTGGTAATAGCCCCTGTGTATGGAAACCAGCTATAGGAACCCTTGGGGCCATGTATGCTTAGGGCAGATGAAGAGTTCCTTAGCCACCCTCAAACGCTAGAGTTGGCAAGAACAGTGTCCCCTGCTCAGCCACATGGTTATTAGGGTGGGTAAATGGATGAGAAAGTTATTGGATGGGTAGAAAGATAGGTGGATGAATGGATGGATAGATGTGTATGTAGATGGACAAATGGGTAGACAGATAATAGGTAGGTGGATGGATGGATAGATGGATGGATGGGTAGATGGATGGGTGGGTGGATAGGTGGATGTGTGGATGTGTATGTAGATGAGTGGGTAGGTGGGTGAGTGTGTACGTAGATGGATGGTGGACAGAGGATGGATTATGGATGTGTAGATGGAGGTTGGATGGGTGGGTCTATGGGTAGGTATGTATGTAGATGGATGGACGGGTAGATGGAGATGGATGGGTGGGTATGTATGTAGATGGATGGATGGGTAGATGGAGATGGATGGGTGGGTATGTATGTAGGTTGATGTATGGGTAGATGGAGGTTGGATGGGTTGGACAGATGGAGGATGGATGGATGAGTGGAGTAGATGGATGGATAGGTAGATGGAGGTTGGATGGGTGGGTATGTGTATAGATGATTGGATAGATGGAGGATGGATGGATGGTGGGAGTTGATGGATGGACGGGTAGATGGAGGAGGGATGGATGGGTCTTTGGGTAGGTATGTATGTAGATGGGTAAATTGGTAGATGGAGGATGGATGGCTGGGTGGATGGATGGGGCATGGGTAGTTGGATTTGCCCTTCTAAGCAAGGAGGCCTCCCTTTTCTCCCTTAAAGCTTCACCTTGAGATGGGCAGATTTCCCAGATCCAGCAGAGGAGCAGCTCTCTTGGAATGTAGCCTCATTCCCCTTCCCCAGTCTGGTAGAGCTGGATTTAGAGGGATGTGGGAAGAGAATGGCCTGGGGAAACAGGAGGCGACTGGAGCCATTCTGGAAAGTCTTGAGCCAGATCCCCTAGGACCTTTTGCTTTCTGCTTTTTCCTGCTTCCTACTTCTCTAAATCTTTCTTTTTGGTTTCCAAACAGAAAAAGACATACCAGTGCATCAAGTGCCAGATGACCTTCGAGAACGAGAGAGAGATCCAGATCCACGTGGCCAACCACATGATTGGTAAGAGAGCACTTCCTCCCAGCCATGCTGGAGCTACATTTTGGAGTTTGAAATTTGCAGTTCCCATCATCATTTTACTGGCTTTTAGGCCAAAGGACAGAGTCACTGCTGCTGTTTCTGAGACATTGCAAATGGGAGTGAAAATATCAGAGTGGGAGCCCTTTCTCCACGGAGCCTTCCTGTCGCAGCTCCACTCACATTACAATCAAACTTTTGACAATCTCTTCCATTTCCCAGCATAAATTTCCCTCCATTTCTGAAGCAAAGTGCTTTCCAGTTGTCAAGCACTCAGGAGCAATTATGCTTCAATTTTGTGTGTCATGACATTGAATAGATTTAACTGCTCACATTTCCCCACTCAACATGGTGAATTCCTCAGGCACGTTGTCAAAACAGAACACTTAGAAAGTTATTTCGGTACTTTTCCCATTCCTCTTCAAGTGGTTTTGGACTTTGGAAAATTCAGCCCTTCTAGAAGGGCAGCTTGCAAAGTCCTATAGAGTTCATACACTTGGCACAAGAGACCCGGGAAGCTGTGAGATCTCCTCTACCTTCGGTGGGTGGATGTGGTCTCCTTGGCAGCTAGGGGTGCCCTCGTAGTAGGAGAGGGCACAGCTGGATGTTCTGATGGGCATGGAGGGAAGGGGCCGGCCTGCGGTGGGCTGGGGCCTGGAAGAGCTTCGGAAGCCTGGTAGTCTGGGTCTTTGTTGGACAGGTGATCACTTTCTCCAAGACTCTAGTCTGAGCAGTAAAGTTGCAGCCACAGGTTGAATTTCATCTTTACTTCATCTCTGTTTTTCTTCTTCTAGTATCTTTTCATTGTTGTCTTAACAGCTCTCAGAGTACTGGTTTACAAAACCCTTTATGGCGTACATTTAGAAAACCTCTCATAAGTGAGCAGCTTCATGAACTTTCATGAACTAAACACACTTGTGTAATCCACACATAGATCAAGGAACAGACTATTTCCAGCATCTCAGAAGCTTCTCTCTTGGCCTCCTTCAGGCCCCACTACCACCAACAGGTCATCATGATGCTGATGTCTAGTCATATAGGTTGGTTTTGCCTGATTTGTACTTTATGGAAATGGAATCACAGTTTCTACTCATTTGCACCTGGCATCTTTCACTTTTCACATTATTGCCTCTCGTTGGAGATCATGCCTCCCACTGATGCATAGTAATCTGTCATAGGAACACGCCAGCCACCAGTTGTCTGATTCTTGATGAGCCCATTCTGATATAGTGCTGGTACATCCATGGACATGCCTTCTTTTGTTTTATTTTGTTTTATTTTCAGACAGAGTCTCACCCTGTCACCCACGCTGGAGTGTAGTGGCACAATCTCTGCTTACTGCAACCTCTGCCTCCTAGGTTCAAGTGATTCTTCTGCCTCAGCCTCCCAGGCAGCTAGGACTTAGAGGCATGTGCCATCATGCCTGGCAAATTTTTTGGTATTTATAATAGACACAGGGTTTCACTATGTTGGCCAGGCTGGTCTCAAACTCCTGACCTCAAGTGATCTGCCCGTCTTGGCCTCCCAAAGTGCTGAGATTACAGGCATGAGCACCGCACCCAGGCCCATGTACATGTCTCCTGATGAACATGTGTATGTGATTTTCTTGTGATTTTAGGAATATACAGATAATGTATTTTGTGTTTATATATAATATACTGTTATATACTATATTATTATATATGTAAATATGTATATAAAATTGGAATATAGGATTTGCATGGACTTGCTGAGTCACAGGTTAAATAATGTTCACCTTTAGTAAGTGCTGACAAATACGTTTCTGAAGCGGTTGTATGAAGTTACGCCCCCACTAGCGGTATATGAGAGTTTCAGTTTGTTCCACGTTTGTACAGTCGCCGAGGTTTTGTTTAAGGTTTGTGTTGCAAGGGCCATTCTTTAGTGAAGGTGCTCTCAGGGCAGGTTCGGGTCCTCTCGTCCCTACCTAGCCACAGCGGTGGCCATGCTCAGTGGGGGGGTGGGCAGCATCCCAGTCCCCCCGACCCCCAACCTGTCTGACAACCTCTGCCTCCTGTGCCTTGGAGCCAGGCTCCTGCAGCCACTGACCCCTGATCGTGTGTGTGGTGTGGATCACCTGGCGAAGAGTATGGAGGGGGGACCCGGGAAGAGCAGGTGGGGGCCCTGGGAGCTTGGCCTGACAGGGAGATTGGTGGCTTTTTAATTTCTCTGTCTGAGAGCCCCCTGCTGAAGGATAAGAAGGAGCGCTCCCCTGTCAGTCACTGGCTGCTGAGAGTCCTTTCACGGAGTGTCAGGGAGGTGAAGATGAAGATATCTAAAAATGTTTGCTTTTGTAGCAGGTGTTAATACGCGTTCCTGTTTGTAAGCATGAAGGGCACAGGCCTGGCTAATTGGACCGCAGTGATTTCCGAGGCGTTTCTGCCCCCTCCCTCCTCTCTTCCACCTTGCCTTTTGTGTGGAGCCTGGAAGCTATGTGTCCTCAGGTGGAAGGCGAGGGGGTTGCTCTTAGCTAGAGTTCCTGGAAATGCAAAAGGAGAGTTTGATGGGCATTTGGGCCTGTGTGTGAGCGGCAGGCCGGCCTTCCGCGGGAAAGCACCTTGGCTGGGGGCTGGACGGGTCCCCTCACCCACGCCTGCCCTGTAGCACTGTCAGCTGATCTGGAGCCCAGGAACTCGGGAGTTGGAGGCCTGGGAAGCAGGCAGCAGGGAGTGGTTGGCTGGTCCCCAAGCGTGGAGATTTCAGTTCACTGCGACATGGACCCCTGAGTGAGCCATACCTCTGGCGGCTGGGCAGTCCCTCTCCCTCTAACCTGCGCTCCCCACCTGCCTGCCCTCCCCGAGCCTCATCAGCCCAATCTACCAGAGGACCTTGACTGAGCACCTATGGCATGTCCAGAGCTGTGGCGGTCCCTGTGGGTGATGGGAGTACGGGGGCATGGTCTCTGCCTCAGAGATCATCTCATAGAAGAGACTGCACATATCATGCGGCAAAGAGGTCACATTGGATAAGGATGCTAACAGCTGCTATTGACTCAGCCTTTCTACGTGCCAGGCACTTTACATAGGCACTTGTTCCCCATCTGACAGATAAGGAACTCGGGGCTTAGAGAGATTTCGTGACTTACCCAAGTCCTTCCAGCCTGAGTAATGGAGGCTGGAAGGACTGAACCACAACTAGGGCCCCTCTATTGTGTTTGGGGCCCCTACCAGGGCCTGTGGTGGGAGAGACCTCAGGGTTCCCTTCCAGGGGGAGGCTGACGGGTGTGCAGGTAAGTGCAGTGCAGTGGTGTGGGTGCTCCCAGAGCAGGGCCTCCTGGGCGTTGAAGGATGAAGAGGGGGGATGTTGCCTTCAGAGGGAGGGCTGAGCATCAGGAGGAGGCTCTGGAACAATGTGTTCCTGCCAGGCTGCGAGGGATGTGAGCCACCTGCCTGTAGGAGGACTGGGGGTGAGCGGAGCAGGCGAGTCTGGGGGGCTGTAAGTGCCTGGCTCGTCTGGGATGCAGGCGTCGTGGGTAGTGAGAGTGGGGAGGGGGCTGGGGTGGGCACAGATGACCTCTGATACCAAGTGGAGGGGTTAGGGTTTGGCCTTCAACCCTGTAGGCCAGGGGCCAACTTTGGGGGCCCCTTGGCTATGATTTATTAAGCTTCTCTTGAAAAACCACAAGAGGTGGCAGCCAGGGCGTCACATTCCCGCAGTCATCATTCCCACCATCCTCATTTCCATCATCATCATCATCATTCCCACCTGGTGTGACTTAGCAGCAGCAGGATCTCCTATGCAAGGCATGTGTGCCCAGCCATCATGGTCTTGCTGTTATAGGGAGCTGCATGGCTCATTTAAGTCCCCAGCCTGGTCCCTGTGGTTACCTGAGTGTATAACCTTGAACTTTAGTGCTAGGGAGCCATTGAAGGTTTTGGAGCAGGGTATAGCCTGGACTGAGGCTTAGGAAGATGAATCTGGATGCAGTGTTGAGAGGGAACCAGTTGGGAAGAGAACAAAGACCCACCTGGTGTGTCCTGGGCTGAGGGAATGGGGCAGCAGGAGAAGGAGTTGATGGAACTTAGATGTGGCTTGTGCTGTGAGTCTGGCTGGCCCTGGTGGCTTGGGAAGGCTGCTGGGGGGATGGTGAGAGGCAGGCACAGCAGGCCTGCTTTGGGGCTGGCTCTGCACTCCCAATAAATCTGTTGGGGCCCAGTGTCCCTGTGGATGGCTTCTCCTGCTAAACGGTCCGAGCCCAGAGTGGCTGCCCTGCCGCTGACGGGTAAAAGTCCCCCTTAGTGGCACCAGGGGGACTTGGTGGGTAGAAGTGGCCCTGTTCAGCTCCGCAGCCTTCTCATAAACTCAGGGCACTTGGGGGTCTGAGGCAGGCCTCCCTGGGGACCCAGACTGCTGGAGAGCTCCCCTGGGGGTCGGTAAACCGGCCTTTTTATAGCGGGGGGCCTCTGCATGGCTCTGCAGCCCAGAGACCCTGGAGTTATGATGACTCAGGGACATGTCTCCTTGGAAACATTTTCCTAGCACCCTACTCCTGGCTGCTGCTCAGGAGGAGTGATTTGGATCTGATAGAAAGGCAAGGGTCTTTGGACACCTTTCAACAGCAGGGTCTCCTTTGAAATGTCCCCTCCCCATGGAGAATGAGGCCTCTTCTCTGGGCTTCCCCTGGCTTTTGAAATGGCTTGGACATTCCCTCCCCAAGAAGGCACATGAAAAACTTGGAGCAGCCCAGAGCTCTGTCCTGTGGCCTCCTGCCTGGGTGACCCGGCTCCGCCCAGCCTCCCCTTCCCCACCTCCCCCCACCCCCTCCTAGGACTCTGGGAGGATGGCCCCCACGTCTGCTGCCCCAGGAAATGGCTCTGCAGGAGGCCCTCGCCTTGGGCTCCCCAGGGGTCGGGGATGGGGGAGGCGGGGGGGGGCGGGAGGGGGCGGGCTGCTGAAGGAGGGAGAAGGAGGCTTGTGGGGGGTCTGGCCCAGAGGCAGCTGGCCCCCCACGGCTGGGAAGGGAGGAGCATCGGCTTGCCCACATGTGTTGAACATATATGTACAATGTGCCTACACTACCCTCCTGGGGCATGTGGGACCTCACCCTGGGGTGCCAGGCCTGAGGCTAGGGACCCCCAGGAAGCCGATTTGCTGGAGAGGCCTTACTTTTAGTTCCTTTCGGGTGGGGAAGGCTGGATAAGGGGTCTGAGAACTTGTCCTTGAGATAACAAACTTGCCGTGACCCAGGTTGGCCCCAAGGGAGTGACTCAGCCTCTGGGCCCCTGGACATCCTCACTCAGGGCCTCACAGGCCCCTTGGGGGAGCCCCGGGGAGGGTCAGGTCTGGGAAGGGATGGTCCTCGGGGAATCTTGTCAGGAACGCTTGCCCTTGCTGTCCTTGGAAAGTGGCTGTGGACTCTCTGGCGGGCAGCCAGGCCAGAGCCAGGCCTGTCCTGGTGGGGCATTAGTCATTCTGGAGGCCTGCTTTGCATGCTCACGCTGGCCCTTTTCCCTGGGTGCCTTCAAGGGCTGGGCTCTGCTGTCAGGGGCAAATAAATGGGGGAGGAAGGGGATATTTGGAAGATCAACCCCTCCTGCCTCCTGCCCACGCCCTTAAAGTGCCCCCACTGCCAGCTTCTGTCCTTGCGTGCCCTCCAGTCTCCAGCCCTCACCCCTCACTGTGGCAGGACCGGCCCTGGCCCACCTGGAGGGAGGCGTGTGTGTGTGTGTGTGTGTGTGTGTGTGTGTGTGTGTGTGTGTATGAAAGAGAGAGAGAAGGAGAGAGGGAGACAGACAGAGAGAGGGTTTTTCTACCATCCAAGTCTTTATGAAGCACATCCTTGGAGATACTTTCAAACTGCCTCACAGATTCAGGGTCCAGCACTTCAAGCTGCCATTGGACCCTGGCCCCGTGCTGAAGGTCCAGCCTGTAGCATTTTGGAGGGGAAGGAATCCCTGGTCCAAGGAGGATGATCTGGAGTAGAAGTCAGAGTCTCGCTCTGGCTCCAGGGAGATACAGAAAACCCTCCAATAGAACCACAGAGGAAAAACTCATGAACAGGAAAAGAAAAAGGGGTTCCTGTCTCCTTTCTACCAGGATCACGTGTTGCTGAACTGGGCTGTGTCAGGCTCTATGGTGCTTTTGATTCAGGTAACACCAGACCCAAAACATCCGTCTAACCTTAACATGTGATGAAACTGTCTCCTTCTCCCCCCGGAGATCGTATTTCAGGTTCTGGAACTGTTCTGTCAGAGGAACGAGGCTGTACAGCAAGTCTATAATCCAATTCTTTTTTATTCTTTTTTTTTTCCTTGCCAAACCCCCAAACTAGGGCATAGTCACTTTCCCCTCAGCAGTCCCCCTGGGTGACAGAACCAACCCAAGGGACTCAGTTTCCCTGACTTTGAATCCTATGGTTCATTTGAGGAAGCTGTTTAGGTCTATGGAGAATCCATCAGTTCTGAATTTTAAAATACTGGAAATTTTCTTGTTTTCATGAGTTACTTTTGTATGTGTATTTTTTTTTTCTTTTGGAGGAAAGGCCTCTGTCGTTGAGGTTTTTTCTAATCGTAACCTCATACCTTCATGTTTAGTAAACATGATTAAAATCCTTGGTGGGCTCTGCGAGGGGCTGCGAAGCCAGCTCGGGAGATGGTAACCTACAAGTTCAATGTAACATCACAAGTCTAAGATACGGGAGCTCAGAGAACAGGCGTGTCCAATCTGGGTATTCCAGGAACGCTTTCTGGAAGAGGTTACACCTAATCAGGGTCTCAGAGTATGAGAAGTAAAATGGGAGGCGAATTTCAAGCAAAGAAACAAGTACAAGCCAATTATAGAGAAAACAGGTCCATGTAGTATGCAGGGACACTGTAGACAGTTCAGTACTGTGACAGAACCGACTGTGAGGCAGGAGGGGGTGAGGTAAAGTAGGTGAGGGAAGGTGAGGATTTTGGATAGGAAGGTATGGCCTGGAGAAACATTTAAGAGACAAAACTAGCAGGATTTGGCTATTGAGTGGACATGGGAGGGGAAGAAGTTAGGAAGATTCAGAGGTCTCAGGTGACCGGGTTTTGGTTGATAGGTGGCAGATGATACCATGCCAGAGGAAGAGCTCTTCGGGACTGGCAAAGAAGACAGTGATGCTAGCAGTGGTTTACGTATCAGTCCATTCTCACACTGCTGGAAAGATACACCTGAGACTGGGTGATTTATAAAGGAAAGGTTTAATTGACTCACAGTTATTCAGGGCGGGGGAGGCCTCAGGAAACTTACAATTATGGTGGAAGGGGAAGCAGGCACGTCTTACATGGCGGCAGGAGAGAGAGAGGAGAAAGCGAAAGGGAAGAACACCTTGTGAAACATCAGATCTTGTGAGAACTCACTCATGAGAACAGCATGGGAGAAACCACCTCCATGATTCAATCACCTTTCTTCCTCAACGTGTGGGGATTACAGGTCTCTCCCTCCACACATGGGGATTACAATTCGAGATGAGATTTGGGTGGTGACACCGAGCTAAACCGTATTAATCAATACCATCTAGTGAAGCTCACTAAGTACCAGGCCCTTCTTTCAATATCTGCAGGTGTTATCACATTTCATCCTCACAACACCCTGTGAGACATGCTGTCATTACTTTCCTTTTATCCATGGGGAGTGTCATGTCCAATGTCGGTAAGTTTCAGGGTAGGGATGTGAACTCAGGCAGTGTGACTCAGAGCCTGCACCATTAACCTCTGCACCTGAAGGCTCATCACGCTTGGTGGGCTTGAGCGTTTGGGATAGTGTGGTCTCACACAAGATGCCCATGGAGATCTGAGTGTTAGTGTCTGGCCAGCAGTTCCCTGTCTGGGTAAGGGCATCTGGGGGCATCATCACAGATGGTGAGAACATTTGGGAGGAGCCCAGAGAGTGAGGATCATGGGGTCATTGGTGCTTACGGAGTGGTGTTTCCAGGAATATCAGTTGGGTGCTGTGTGAAAAGTGCCCTGGGAGGGAGGCTGAAGAGGGTCTGTGGGGCTCAGCAACAAGTGTTCATTGTGTCCTGGGTGTGAGCAGCGTCAGTGGTGTCCCACAGAAGGGGTCAGGAAGAGATGGGAGGCCAGCAGTGTCGATGGACTTTCCGGGTTCCAGGCTGGGAGGGGAGAGAGAGAAGTAGGAGCGGGAGGGCTCCAAAGGTCACAGAAAGTGTTTAAGAGGAAGAGACCAAAGTGTGTTTCTAGGTTAGGGAGAGAGAGCCAGCAGGGAGCGGAAGAGGAAGGATAGAAGTGAGGGAGGTGCTGATGGAGCCGGTCCTCGAGGGGCCAGCACTGGAGCCCTGGCACCATCTTGCTTGAGCCAGCTCGTAAGCATGTCCTTCTCTCTGTCAGGTCACATGAGCTTGGTGGCCTGGATTGTTGAACTGACTTTGCTGAGCATCCTTTGATATCATTTGGCTACTTGGCAGCAGCTGATACATGGACAATTTCCCTCACACCTGCTTCTGGATGAATAACAAAATACTACTAGAATAACAGCAGAAAACAAGGGTCCTGTGGCTAGTGGCCCCAGAGCTTGTCCCCAGAGCTTGGTCCCCTCTGTCCTGAGCACCCAGTGGGCTTCAGAGCCTCAGACCTGGCCTTGGATCCTTGGGGCCCAGTGGGGAGAAAGTGGAAGGCCTTCTCTTATGACTGCAGAGCCTGCCTCTGAAGGAGCTGGGGCGCCCCTCAATGGCTGTTCAGTCCTGGAGGTGTCCTGCCTGGTGTGATTCCCAGCTCACCTGTTTGGAGAAACTGAGGTGGGGAGAAGGGAAGTGATCCCCAAAGATACATGGCAAGCTGTGAGCCTGGGTTGGAGTGAGAATCTGACATCACTGAGAGGAGCATTTTCTAAACAGAGAGTCTGAGAGGAAGTTACTGGTTCAAGTTTATCCTGTAGATTTTAAGCATCAACAGTTTGCTCAACCTGCTACAGGTGTGAATATTAATGAGCAATAGAGTGTGCAAGCATGTGTGCACACGCACTGAATGTGGAACCCAACAGTGAAACACAGCAGTTAAGAGCACAGGCTCTGCAGTCAGAGGGCTCCGGCTCCAGCTGTGTCTGTTCATGGCTAAGTTATGCCATCTTCCTATACTTCAGCTCCTCATCTACAGAATATCTTCATCTTAACGTAGTAGTTTATGCAGGACCCTTTTGGTGGCAAGTCAGAAGTCCAACTCACACCGACTGAAGCATAAAAAAAATCTACTACTGGTTAAGCATTTAAAACTTTGCTACTGGTTCATGTAATAGAAAGGCCTAGAGATATATTAAACAGCAGGTTTCAAGTATGGCTGGTTCCAGGTGCTCCAACAAAGTCATCATCAGTTTCTCTCTCTCTCATCTCTCAGCTCTGCTCCCCTCTATGTTGCCTTTGTTCCAAAATGGGCTCCCCGGTGCAAGACAGCAGCCAGTAGCAGAGAGGGCCATGTGCTCCCTCATCTGCAGTGAAGGTCTAGGAATGAGACTCACTGGCCTCAGGAGCATCTTGAAGCTGTCCATGAGCCAAGTGTTATGGCCAAGGAGGTGGAGCTGGTTGTTGGTCAGGCTGGTGATCCCTGCCCTTCCTGGGGGTCCACCCCACAACAGTGGAAGTAGGAAGGGTATTCTTGAAAAAAAAAAAGGGTTTTTATTTCTGTAAGAAGGGGCAGCACGAACTCTGCAGCTCTCTGGGAGGCTGAGGCAGGTAGATCACGAGGTCAGGAGTTCGAGACCATCCTGGCCAACATGGTGAAACTCCATCTCTACTAAAATACAAAAATTAGCCTGGCATGGTGGTGTGCGCCTGTAGTCCCAGCTACTCGGGAGGCTGTGGTAGGGGAAACACTTGAACCCCGTAGGCAGAGGTTGCAGTGAGGTGAGATGGCGCCATTGCACTCCAGCCTAAGTGACAAAGTGAGACTCTTGTCTCAAAAACAAAAACAAAAACAAAAACAAAACAGTGCAGCTCACCACACCTACCAGTTGGCACTGTTAAGAGGATAAAATGAGTTAAAATGTATGAAAAGGTCCCAGCATACTGCCTGGCACATGTAACGTCTGAATAAGTGGTATATATCAATATCATATTAGTGTTATTAGATAATGATGATGATAATGGAGTCCCCGTGTAGAGAGGAAAAACTGAGCCCCTCTGTGGCCACACTAAGCCTACATCCCAGATGTCAGCACTCAGCATCTCCAAGGATGCTCCTGAGGGCATCCTGGAAGAAGAAGAATGACCCTCTCTGTCTGCCTTGTCAAGACTCCAAGGAGCTGGGCCTGGAGGACAGAGCCAGAAGGAGTAGCTCCAGTCAAACTGATTTTTCATTTCCTCTTTCATTCATTTAGTTTTCTTTTTTCTTAATTTTTAATTTTTATGGCTACATAGTAGGTACATATATTTATGGAGTATATGAGATCTTTTGATACAGGCATGCAATGTATAATAATCACATCAGGGTAAATGGGGTGCCCATCACCTGAAGCATTTATTCTTTGTGCTGCAAACAGTCCAATTATACTCTTTTAGTTATTTTAAAATGTGCGATAAATGATTGTTGACTGTAGTCACCCTGTTGTGCTTTCAAGTGCTGGATCTTATTGATTCTGTAAGATTATATTTTTGTACCCACTAACCATCCCCACTCGCCCCCCTCCCACTACCCTTCCCAGCCTCTACTGACTATTACTCTGCTCTCTATCACCATGAGTTCAATGGTTTTCAAATTTAGCCCCCACAAATGAGTGAGAACATGGGACATTTATCATTCTGTGCCTGGCTTAGTCCACTTAACATAATGTCCTCCAGTTCCAAGTTATTTTTCTTTCTTGAGCACCCACTATGTGCCAGGCAGTAAGCACGAGTGTCGCAGCAAGCAGAACAGTCTTGGCCATGCTGTCCCGGTGCATAGAGTCTGGTGGGAGCAGACGGGTGTTCACCAAGAGAACGGTAAGAGCTCCTGATTGTGTCCGATAGTGATGGGTACCACACAGAAGAGAAGGGCAGGTCCTGGGTGTGTGTGTGGGAGCAAGGTGAAAACAGAACATGTGCAGCGGTCTCCATGGGAGGTGATGTGCAGGCTGAGAGCATGTCTCATCAGAGATCATTTTTGGTTTTGGTCAAGTGTGTGGCTGCCCACCAACCTGGACACGTGAGCCCACTGCTGAGCACATCCTTTCCTGTAGCAGGTGGCGGTGGGGGGAAAGACCATTTGGGTGGAGCCAGATTGTGGCAACAGAGGCCCAGGGGTTGGCCTGGGGTTAATTGGGTGATATTCCTGGTGCCTAGAGGAGCCCCTTGGTCAGGCTGCCAGGCTCCCCTTACTGAGACTCAAGCATCCACTCTTTTGACCTCTAGATTCTGCCTGATTGACCCACACAGGGTCATTTCACCAGCAGCTCAGGGACTTCAGGCCTCCCAGCTTGTGCCTGCCTCCTGGCCCCACTGTGGCACTGCCCAGCCTGGGTGCCTTCCTGCTCCTCTGGCATCCCTTTACTCATTCTCTTTTACTTCTCCCTGTTTCCACCCTGTCTTTTTCAGCCTAGTATCCCCGGGGACTCCAGACCCCTCCTGTCCCATCCTTCCCCTCTAGGTGTCCAGATTTAGCCACTAAAAATACAGGTTAATTAAGTTTGAATTTCAAATAAACAGCCAATACATTTTTAGTCAAAATGTGTCTCTATTCATTTGCATGGGACATACTCTACTAAAACATTATTTCTTATCCGAAATTTACAATTGCCTGCTGTCCTGCATTTTACCTGGCAACCCTGTACCCTCCCCACTGTCCCCGTGCCTCCAGCCAGTCAGCTTGGGAAGAACGGTGGTGCTCATTTCCCCATTCCTCATGCCCAGCCTTTAATTGTTTTTTGTTTGTTTTGTGACAGAGTTTTGCTCTGTTGCCCAGGCTGGAGTGCAATGGCATGATCTCGGCTCACTGCAGCCTCAGCCTCCCGGGTTCAAGTGATTCTCCTGCCTCTGCCTCCCGAGTAACTGGGATTACAGGCATGCACCACCATACCCGGCTAATATTTTGTATTATTAGTAGAGATGGGGTTTCACCATGTTGGCCAGGCTGGTCTTGAACTCCTGACCTCAGGTGATCCACCCGTCTGGGCCTCCCAAAGTGCTGGGATTGCCTGTGTGAGCCACCACACCCAGCCCATTCCCCCTTTTTAAAAAGCCCTTCATGGCCTTTTATTTGTTCTTTAAGCATTTTTAGCTTAAAGAAAATAAAGTTTTTATTTTGAGATAATCGCATATTCACATAGAAGTTCTCTGTACACTTTACCCAGTTTCTCCCAATGGTAACATCTTGCAAAACTAAAGTACAATATCACAACCAGGATATTGACGTGGATACAGTCAAGCTACGGAACATTTCCACTGCCACAAGAATCCCTCCTGTTGCCCTTTTATAGCCATAGACACTTCCCTCCTACCAGCCCTTCCATAACCCTGGGAAGCCACTACTCTCTTCTCTGTTTCTATAATTTTGTCATTTTCAAGACTGTTATATAAATGGAATTATATATAAGTTTCGTTATTTTGGGGGTAAATTCCCAGGAGTGCAATTGCTAGGTCTGTAGTACTTGCATGTCTGACTTTTTAAGAAATTGCCAAACTGTTTTCCAGAGTGGCTGTGCCATTTTACATTCCCACCAGAAATGTAGGAAAGATCAAATTTCTCTGCATCCTCAGCAGCTTCTGTTCTGTCACTATTTTTTTTTTAATTTTAGCCAATCTGTTAGTTGCATCATGATATCTCAATGTGTTTTTAATTTGCATTTCCCTAATGGCTAATGGTGTTGAACATCTTTTCATGGGCTTATTTGCCAGCCATTTTTCCTCTGTGATGAAATGTTCCTTCATAGGTTTTGCTCATTGTCTAATTGGATCATTCGCTTTTTACAATTTAGTTTTGAGAGTTCTTTATGTATTCTGAGTACTAGTCCTTTATTAGATAGATACGTGGTTAGCAAATACTTTTCCCAGTCTGGAGCTTGTTGTTTTACCTTAAGAGGAGCTTTTGCAGAGTAAAAGTTTTTAATTTTGTTTAATCGGATTTGTCAAACTTCCCTCTATGGATTACACCTTTGGTGCAAAGATTTTCTCCTATCTTTTTTCCTGAAAGCTTGATAGTTTTATATTTCACATCTTAGGCCATGATCCATTTTGAGTTAATTTTTGTATATGGTATAAGAGCTAGGTGAGGTTTTTGTTTTTGTTTTTATTGTTGCCTATGAATGTTCAGTTGATTCTGTATCATTTGATGAAAAGTCTGTCATTCTTCTGTTGAGTTGCTTTGTTTCTTTGTTTTTAGAGACAAGATCTCACTCTGTCACCCAGGCTGGAATGCAGTAGCATGATTGTAGCTCACTGTAGCCTTGAACTCTAGGACTCAAGCAATCGTCCTGCCTCAGTACCAACTCCCCCTCGAACGAAGTAGCTAGGACTATGGGCATAGGCCACCATACCCAGCTAAGTTTTAAATTTGTTTGTGGAGGCAGAATCTCATTGTATATGCCCAGCTGGTCTTGAACTCTTGGCTTCAAGCAATGTTCTTGCCTCAGCTTTCCAAAGCACTGGGATTACAGGCATGAGCCACATTGTCCAGCGTCTCTATTGAATTGTTGCACCTTTATCAGATACCAGTTGGGCATATTTTTGTGGGCCTGTTTCTGGGTTCCACTGATATATGTGCCTATCCCTCTGCCAAATACAATATAGTCTTGATTACTATAGCTATAGGATAAGTCTTGGAATTGAATAAACTGATTCGTTCTTTATTGATTGTCTTTTTAAAAATTGTTGCTATTTAGCTCTTTTTGCCTTTCCATATATATCTTAGAATAATCTTGTCTATAACTACAAAAATTCTTGCTGTAATTTTGACTGGAATCATGTTAAATGTGTATATAGATTTGGGGAGAAATGATGTCTTTACTGTGTTGAGTCTTCTAATCCATTAACATGGTATGTCCCTCCATTTATTTAGATCTGTGATTTCTTTCATTTTTTTTTTAAGTTTTCAACATCCTTATTTGGTATAGGTTTTGGTAGATTTATCTAATTATTTTAATGTTTTGAGCAATTATAAATGGTATTGCATTTTTAATTTCAGCGTTCATGTGTTTATTGCTAGTATGTAGAAATACAGTTGATTTTTGAATGTTCACTTTTATATTGCTTGACTTTGCTCAACTTAGTTGTAGGAATTTTTCTGTAGATTCTATGGGATTTTTAGCATAGATAATTATGCCATCTGTAAAGAGGGACTGTTTTACTTATTTCTTATTTGTATGCCTTTTATTTCCTTTTCTTGCATATTGCCCTGGCTAGACCTACTGGCACTATGCTGAGTAAGAGTAGTGAGAGTGGATATGTTTGCCTTATTTCTGATCTTGAGGGGGACAACATTCACTCTTCTACTATTAAGTAAAACAACAGCTGTACATTTTTTTGTAGATCCTCTTTATCAAGTTGAGGAACTTCCCTTCTATCTAAGAGTTTTTATCATGAATAGATGTTGGATTTTGTCAAATGTCTGAAGTTTCTGTCTTTGTTTTTTTTTTGTTTTTTACTGTACCTGTTGTGAGACCATACAGTTTTTCTTAAGTCTGTTAATATGGTGGATTATACTGATTAGTTTTCAAATATTGAGTAAGCCTTGCATCCTTGATATATATCTCACTTGGTTATGGTGTATAATTCTTTTTCTATATTGCTAAATTCTACTTGCTAGTACTTCATCAAGGATTTTTGTATCTCTATGTATGAGGGATATTGGTCTGAAGTTTTATTCTTGTCCTGTCTTTGCCTGGGTTTTGGTATAGGGCAATATTAACTTCCTGGAATAAACCAGGAAGTACCCTTTTCTCTTCTGTTTTCTGAGAAAAGTTATGTACAATTGGTGTTGATTCTTCCTTAAACATTTGTTAGATTTATCCAGTAAAACACCTGGGTCTGGAGATTTCTTTTTAGGGAGTTTTAAATTATGAATTTTATTTCCTCAATAGAATAGGACTATTCAGATTATTTATTTCTTATTATGTGTATTTTGGTAGTTTGTATTTTTTGAGAAATTAGATTATTTCATCTAATTTGTCAAATTTATGTACGTAGAGTTTTTCATAGTATTATTCCCTTATTGTCCTTTTGATGTCTGTAGTGTTTGTAGTGATATCTTCAGTTTCATGATATTGATAATTTGTGTCTTCTCTTTTTTTCTTCATTACTTTTCTTAAAAGAATTGTCAATTTTATCAATCTTTTTTAAAAAAACCACCTGTTTGTTTAATTGATTTTCAATTTTGTTTTTCTGTTTTCTGTTTCAAGGTTTCTGATCTTATCCTTGTTTTCTTCTTTCTGCTTGTTCTATGTTTATCTTGATTTTCTTTTTCTAGGTCTTTGAGATGGAAGCTTAATTATTGATTTTAGTGCTATAAATTTCCCTCTTAGCATTTATTTAGCTGTATCCCACAAATTTTAACATGTTATAGTTGGAATTTTGTTCAGTTCAATGTATTCAAAAATCCCATGAGCTTGCTCTTTGACCTATGATTATTTAGAGGTATGTCATATAGTTTATATCATTTGGAGGCTTTCGTACTCTTCTGTTATTAATTTTGAATTTGATTCCATTGTGATAGGAAAAAACACTATGTATGATTTCAGTTATTTTAAATATGTTGACATTTGTTTTATGACCCATGATATGGGCTGTCTTGGCATTTGTTCTCTGGGCACTTGAAAAAATGTGCATTCTGCTATGGTTGGGTGGAGTATTCTGCAAATGTCTATTAGATTCTGTTGGTCAACGATTTTGAGTTCTTCTATATCTTTTCTGATTTTCTGCCTAGTTGTCCTATCAATCATTGAGAGAAAGGTTCTGAAGTTTCCTACTATAATTGTGAATATGTCTGTTTCTCCTTTCAGCTGTGTTAGTTTTTGCTTCACATATTTTGCAGCTTTGTTGTTTGGTGCATATGTATTTAAGATCTTCTTGGTAGACTGACTCCTTTATCAATGTTTAATATTCTTTTCTCTCGTTAATTTTTTTGTTCTGAAGCCTTCATTATATAATATTCATATAGCCTTTTTGCTTTCTTTTGATTTATACTTGCAAGATACATCCTTTTGCATTCTTTTACTTTCAGCCTGCCAATATTATTATATTTTAAGTGAATTTTTGTAGACAGCATATAGGTGAGTAATTTTCCTCCCAGTCTGCCAATCTCTGTCTTTTAATTAGTTTATTTAGGATAATTTTATTTAATGTTATTAATGATATGTGAGCGTTTCAGTCTGCCATTTTGTATTTTATTTTCTGTAGTTTCTGTTTTTCATTTCTGTTTTTTTTTCCCTTTCTGTGACTTACTTGAATGTTTTTAAGAAATTCGTCTTGGTTTATCTGTAGTGCTTTTATTTCTTGATACAGCTTTTGTAATGGTTACTGCAGGTATTATATACACATAACTTATCAAAGACTACTGGTGTCATAACCTTACCATTTCAAGTGAAATGTAGAAAAGTTACTTCCTGTAGATCCCTTTACTCCTCCTTATTTATAATCGTCTTAACTATTTACTCTGTATACATTTAGTACTACATCAGACAGTATTAGCATTTTACATTTGCCATCAAACATAATTTAGAAAACTCAAGAAGAGAAGAGAAATTAGTGTCTATAGTATAATATCCTTAGCATGTTTTTTCTTACTGCCTAATATTCCAAGGTTTATTCTTCTATCATTTCCTCTCCATTTAGAAAACTTCCTTTGGCCATTCTTTTTAGGGTAATTCTGCTGGTGACACATTCTCTTAGTTTTCTTTCATCTGAGAATATCTTAATTTGCACTTGATTCTTGAAGGACATTTTCACTGGATGCAGAATAATTCTGGGTTGACAATTCAGTTTTCTTTAGCAGTTGAAAAATGCTCTGCCACTTCCTTCTTGCCTCCATGGTTTCTAATGAGAAATCTGCTGTCATTCGAATTATTTTTTCACTGTATATAATGTGTCATTTTTTTCTCTAGCTGCTTTCAAGATGTTTTCCTGTCCTGGAGTTTTCAGAAGTTTGAATATGATGTGTCTTGGTATGAATTTCCTTGTATTTAATCCTTTTTAGTTTCACTCAGTTTCTTGAATACATCTATATTTCTTGCCAAGTTTGGGAATTTTGCAGCCATTATTCTTTTGAGTACATTTTTAATCCTGCCCTTTTTAAAAAATCTTCTTCTAGGACTTGAATCACACTGATGTTATAGTTCCACTGGCCCCTAAAACTCTGTTCATTTTTTTTTTAAGTCTATTTACTCTTTGATCAGATTGTGTAATTTTTATTATTTTATCTTCTATTTCACCAATTCCTTTTTCTCTCCTCTCTTCTGCTGTTAAGCCTATTCATTGAGTTTTAAGATTTTCTCCTTTATTTATTTATAAAATTTCCATTTAGTGCCTCCTTGTATCTCCTATTTCTTTGCCAAAACTATTTAGGTCTTTACTAGACTTCCTTTTTTTCCATTTGTTTCAGGAATGATCATAGTTTATTGACATAATTTTATGGTGGCTCCTTTAAACTCCTCATTGGGCAATTCCAACATCTCTTGTCATTTTAAGTTTGGCATATATTGATTAAGGTTTTTTGTCATTACATTTGAGATTTTCCTGTTTCTTGGTAGGATAGATGATTTTTGATTGAAATCTTTATGTATTACATAATACCACTCTGGATCTTATTTAAACCCTCTGTTTTAGCTGACTTCTGTTGACACCACTCCACAGCAAGAGGGGTGCAGAACCATCTTGCTGTTGCCAGGTGTGGGTAGAATTCCAGGCTCATTTCCTCCCTAGGTCTCCACTCTTACCTCTCTGAGTAGTGGTGGTGGGAATGCCTCATTTCTGCTATCTGCATGGTCTCCACTATACCAGGGTATAGTTGGGTAGGAGGAGAGTCCAGGCTCCCCATGTGGTCTCTACTGACACCATGGGGAGAAGCCTTGTTACTGCCCAGCAAGTATGACTGGCTTAGCTCCCTGCTAGGGTTTCTCCAACACCACCTTAGCAGGGATGGGAAGAGCGGGTAGTGAGTGTCTCATTATAACCTTGCCAGCATGGGAGTGTCAGATCTCCATTCAGCTTTTGCTGGAGTGGGTGGTGGTGGGGGGCATCATAGTTTTATTCTGTGGGGTCTGCTTGGAGCAGAGCTGTCATTATCTAAAAGTTTTCTGTTTTGCCCAGCAAAACTCTTTCCTGGTCCCTTGGTTAGAGAGAGTGGGCTTTGGTTGAGGCTTAAAACAAAATCCTTGTTGGTGTTTCTGGGTTGCCAGTTTTGTCATCTCCTAGTCGGAGATATATGAAGCAAAAAGAGAACCCAGGGTCCTCACCACCATGTCACTCCTTAGGTCCTGAGGTCCCAGGCTAGTCTGCCTTCTTCTCTCTGCCTTCCTGAATCTTCTTATGTTTCTTCCATATCTAATGTTCAGGGTTTTAGTTGTACTTAGCCAGAGGAATAGGGAATGGTACATCTACGGGAATGATCTGGAAATGGCATAGGCAACCGAGAACCTCTGTAAACATTGTTTTATTCCACAGCAACTTCTATGCTAGTCTGTAGGGCTGAGGGTGGGGAAATTGGAGCCAAGACTTCGAGGGCTTGAGCTCAGGCCCCTCCTCCTTCCCTCCCTCTCCTCTTCTGACACACCTGTCTGTGGCAGTTGTAAATCAAGCCTAGCAGTAAATGTTGATACTAACGATCCCCTGTTTCCGTGCCAGCATTGCTTTTTATTTTCTTCCCTCCAATGGAACTTCTCACTCTGGTTTTGTGTTGTTTTCTTTTGTTTATTTTGAGATGGAGTCTCGCTCTGTAGCCCAGGATGGAGTGCAGTGGTGCGATTTCGGCTCACTGCAACCTCCGCCTCCTGAGTCCTGGTTCAAGCAATTCTCCTGCCTCAGCCTCCTGAGTAGCTGAGATTACAGGAGCATGCCAACATACCTAGCTAATTTTTGTATTTTTAGTAGAGACGGGGTTTCACCATGTTGGCCAGGCTGGTCTCGAATCCTGACCTCGTGATCTGCCCACCTTGGCCTCCCAAAGTGCTGGGATTATAGGTGTGAGCCACCACACCTGGCCTCATTCTGGTTTTATCTTCCTAGGAGCCGATGAGGTAGACAAGCTGGGGTGGGGTCCCACCTGACGTATCAGGTACACTGATAGAATGGACCAGGAGCTGGGCAAAGGTGGGGCATTATTGGTGCTTAGGGGTTGAGGGGAAAATCACAGATCCAGCACTGGAATCACGGTTGATAGAATGATCTCCAGTCATTCATGCCAAGGGATAAAAGCTGTCGTGGGATTTGGGAGGGGCAGACTGAAATTCCACTGGCCATATGGTGGTCTTGTCCTTCAAAGGAGGACAGCTCTTGCACAAATACCACTTCTCCCGACTGGGCATCCTGAGCCCCCTCCCCTCATTCCCACAGGTGGGGCCTCAGGAAGCTGTAGTGGAATTGTAGTATTTGGATGGATAGTGGAAAAGGGTGGATGTTTCTGGGGTTTCAAGGCAAATAAAAACATGCCAGATTGTTTTTGAAGCATCAAATGCAAATTGTCAACATGAACATATTTCTGGACTTAACAGTTGAATGTGTGAATTAATTATGGGCCTATTAAGATGCGGAATGATCCTTACTTTCAGGTGACTAAAACAACCCTGCTACCCAGCCCTTTCACTTTGGGAAGAAGATTCCTCGGGCTGCTCTTTTAAAGTTGCAGGGGCTGGTAGAAATCAAGAAGCTCTGTGACACAAACCCGGCCTCTTCAGTTTTGCCCCCAGCAACTGGGTTAGGACTGGATTCCCATCAAATATCAATATACACGGTAAAGAGCCCATAGCTTTGGGAAAAGGTAGTCATTTCTCCTGGTAACACGAATCCTTAAAAGACACTGAGGTTGAGATCCTCAGTCCATGCTGTGCTACGTTAATCTTTTTATGAACTCCTAATTCTGTGGCCTGTTCGCCCTGTGCAGGGCTGCAGTGAGCCACAAAAGGCACCTTTCACCATGCAAGGGCCAAAAAAAAAAATGCTTTCCTGAGTGGGGTTTTCGCGAAGGATTTATCATAAGGGCTGCTTCCTTAAAGGAAAAATAACAGCAACTCAGTAATCACCTGTGTGAATGAAGGGCCTTGACTGTCTCAGTTGTCAAGATCTGTTTTACCCCCCCAAAAAAAAATCCAAAACATTTAATATTTTACCATAAAACATTTTAGGGCCTCTTATCGGCAGCATCAGGATCAGAATCTCGGTTCAGACGTCTGGCTGAGTCTCCTGCTTCTGGAGCAGCTCATTTCTTTCTTTTGGTGACCTCCTCTCCCTGCAGACCCCCATCCTGTGGGCTGTGCTCTGATTCCAGTGGCCTTCACATGGCTTGCACAGTCCCTGCTTCTCTGTTGGAAACTCGGGAAACCTGTTTCTAGGATGGCAGGAGCATTGCTCAGTCAGATAGAGGAACAAGTAAGTGAACAGGTGGTTAGAATGTTCCTTGCCACACTCTCACCCATCCCAGGGCCCCTGTGATCACTGTGTGCCAAGGCACCTGTGTCAGGACGCCTTAGCTGGTATGCACAGGAACCACTGTACTGTATGTTGAAATATTCATGTGCTTCTTAACCACCTAGCAAAGAGTTTCTGCCCTGAGACCCCTGTCCACAGGTTCTCCCTCTGGGATCTGGGCTCCCTGGGCATCCCTAGCACTTGAGGGGATAACTTCCAGTCCATCAGGGCTACCATACCCTCCTGGGTAATTCAGGTTGGTAGGGACCCTGATGCACCAGTTATTGAAACATTCTCTATGCCAACCTTGCTTGTTACCCTATTTTCTACTCTTTCCCCTCCACCCCTTAGCAGGTGTTACTGAATTCTAACCATGGGCTTGGCACGGCACCGTTTCCTCACCCTTGAGCTGGCTTCTCTAGGTCTAGCTCGTGCCTTCCCAGTCACATACTCCCATGTCAGGCCCCTTCTGTGCCTGTGCTGTCGGTGGGCATTAGAGGTGTTTCTTCTTACTGCACAGGAGAGAGTCTAAGAGATGACTTTTTTTGCTCTAATTCTAGCCCCAAAGGATGGGACTTTCCCACAGAAAGTGACTCCTATATGTCCTTCTGCAGCTTTCACTCTGTTTACAGTTTGATGACAGTTGCTTGCTTCTCGTGACATCCTCTGAGCTGCTATGACCATGGCGCCAGCTGCAGGTGCATGCGGCTGTGACAGTGGCCCTTCCTTCTTGCTGCTCAGCTCTTGTTGCATTCTCATCATGAAGTCATGGTGACACTGGGCTCCGTGTTTGGCTGGTGTTTTTCTCACCAGGTAGAGGTTGGGGAAATATCCCGTCACCAGGTAGAGGTTGGGGAAACACCCTTCCCAGGAATCCACTCGTGTTTTCAGTTTGGAAAGTTTTGTCGTTAGCACATCCGCCCCTTGTTTCACAGCCTGATTGTCTCTGCAATCAGCAAGCTGAAACTGACACTTGTCAGTCAACCGCTCCCTGCCCATGACCACGAGGGCCTTGGGAATGATTCCATTTTTCAGAGTGGCAGTGTCTTAATAAGTGAGGCACATGTGTGATGCCACCTCACCCAGCTCACGGTCTTCCAGGGCTAGTGCAGGGCAGGGGCTTCATTTATTTAAAAATAGGATTTTAATTCTCCCGAGGGTAGGTCTGCTGTCTCTCAGAAGTGGGCCTGAGGGTCTGTTCTGGGGAAGGGAAGGAAGTGAGACAGGCTTGGTTCACCTTTAGGAGACTGAGCTGGAGTTCCCTCTTTGTTAGGAGCAATGTCTAGAAGGGGCTTGATGCTCTGTTGACGCCAAAAAAAAAGCTGGAAGCTTCAGGACTAAGTGATCCATTTTACTTATCAGGAAGCTGAGGCTCTGAGAGGGACAGGCACTTTCCTGAGGTCACACAGCTGGCCAGAGGCTGGGATGGATACACACCAGGCATCCTCATGCCCAACTTCCATCTCACTCAGTGAGTATTTAATGAATGAGAGAAGAGATGGAACTTGGGTGTGAGGAAGCCTGAAATCTGGGTAGCCGACAAGCATCCTCCACCTCCGGGATTCGTATCATCAGGGAAGTCTGGTCTATTCCACATCCGCTGGTAGTGGGACCTAGAGCTTGATGGGAACCTGGGAGCTGGGACTTTGAGACCCAGTGGCCCAGACCCAGCCAGGACTGTTCCTGGAACCCTCAATACCCTTGGCAAGAGGAGAAGAGTGGGCTGCTGTGGGCATGGAAGAATAAATTAAGCCAGGCAGCATGCAAGGCAAAAGTTGAAAGTGATAATACATTTCCCCCTTTCTTCTGGGGTGTGGTTTATTTTTCTTTCAACTGTTCCTTTACATTCTGATTCTGCCCTCCCAGGAACTGGTGATGTGGACAGGCTGGGGTCTGGAGGGGACAGAGTGTCTGGCTTTCCTCACACCAGGAGGGACAGTGGTCGTGGGAGCCCAGGCTTCTTGGGGTTTAGTGGTCGGACCCAGGGGCAGAGCAGTGCAACATTCTGAGCCCTGAGGATGGGAGAACGCTCTCTGGTTGCAGGACCAGATGGCTAGACTGGAAGTTGGGATGGGGCAGAGGGAGCAGGGATTGCACTGACCATGATCGTGCATCCCTCAAAAAAGCTGAGCTCTTGCACAAACCCAGGATGCCCCTTTCATGGATACAGAAATAGAGTGAGGTTTAGGAACCCTGCTGAGGTGATGCAACTATTTAATATTGATGGAGACTAGAAATGAGGCCACTAGATCACTGGTTCTCAAACTGCAGTGTGGCAGCGGTGTGTTCCAGGCAGGTGCCTGTGGGCCGCCTGGATGGGGCTGTGGGGTTGGGCACCGCCCTGCTCTGTTCTGTTCTGTGAAGGTTTCACTGGAAAGCTCTGTCCTGGACCATTCTACTCCCACCTCTCATGCCACTACCAGGGCTAAGGGAGGTGTGGGCCAGGCCTGTCCTGGAGGGTGGCTCTGGCCAGTCTTCAGCCCTCTGCGACCCCAATGCAGTGGACACTCACAGGTGTCTGGGCGGATGTGATGAGATGGCAGTGGCCATGGGTGCTTCAAGAGACCTGGGTTGAAAGACAGTGGTGAGGGGCCTGGGTGCCCCCAGCAGGGTGCCGATGGCAACCCTGTTTGCTGTCTGCCTGTGTGTATTCTCCTGCCTGCTTTCTGTTGCTCATCCACTGCCACAGCTAGGGGTTGTTCTTGCAGCTCAGACGCCAGGATAGTATGAGAACACCCAAGGGCCTTTCGCTTCAAATGGGTTCCTGCTATCGGAAGCTCCTCCTGCATCAGGGCTTGGCTTTGGAGATTTCTGGCATCCTTATGCCCTTGCCTGCCCCCAGGGCTCCCCAAGCCCTGCCCCCCTGCTCCTGGCAAGCCACAAGGGGATCGCTTGGAGGATGAGGAAGGAGGGAGGCGATTTTCTTACTTATGGTGTAAATTATTCAGGCACGGCTCTGGTACTCTCAGACACGGAGGGAAGATGGGTCCTGATACAAAATGAAAATGTGGGCTGTATGTCAGAAAATTATTAAGAATTTCTAGACTGTGACAGTAGGGTATAAAACCATATGCTGGGCCCTCTAAATTCAGGCACCTGTGTGACTGCATGCATTACACGTCCTCGAAGCCAGTGCTGTGTGGAGGCAAGATTCTTTGAGTGACGGGAACCCCACAGGACACAGGACGGCAGGGTATGGTTGTGCAGGTTTTCTACTGCACAACTCTAGGGGACACCATTTACATTGTGGTCTACGTGGCAGCCCTGCCAGAGATCACTGCAGCCGGCCTCTGATAGTGACAGTGATCCAGAACTTTGGGACAGAGAGGCCGCGTGGTGGTGGGCTGGTGTCCTCCCGTCCAGACCCTTTTCTCGAATCAGTGTTTCAGGACCTCCTCCCCCCATCCTCCCTTTCTCCTTGGCATTTCAGGGACACGTTTCTCTGCGAAACCCAGGTGCCAGGGCTCCACGCGGGCGCTGCTGGGGAAGCTTCCGCTCCTCAGTGCTGATCGCCCGCCGGCAGCTCCGCTGTTAACCTTTGGGGTTTGCTCACAAAATAGAAACTCTCTTTGTAGGTCAGTTTGTCAGTAATTTTGGCAGCCGCGGGGCCACCGAGGGAATGAGGCTTGGTTCCCACTTGTCTCTTGTGCTCGGTTTGGAGACTTTTGCGGAGCCCTTCCCTGGGAGGAACATTCACCCCTGCCGGAAACAAGAGCCGGTTTTCTCTGACCTGGTTTTGAATCGGCAGGAGCAATTCCTGCAAGCTGGAAATGCACAGCCACTGAGAAGGAATTTGGTCCATACCCAGCCTATGTCCTGGACCTGCGGCCAGGGCCCAGGTACTTGTTTTCCTGGGCAGGAGGCACTTCCATGGTGCTGCCGGGTTTTATACTTCTGCTCCGACATTAGGCGACCTGGAGCAGTCTGCTGAAACTGATCCCCACCCGAAACTCGCTGGGTGTGCGCTGGTTTGTAGACACCTTGATGACCTGCCAGTTGACCCACGTGGTTCTGCACAGCCCCTTCTGAACTTCACCCACACCCTCAGCCCGGGATGCCAAGGCTGTGGACACCTTCTATTGTGAAAACCTCCCAGTGCAGAAAAGAGGAGGAGGGTCTTCTCACACCCTGCCTTGCAGGGGCTGGCAGCAAGACTGAGGGTGTGGGCAATTAGGCCATGAGCAGCCTGGGGAGGACTGGTTGTCAGAACAGCCATCAGGGAGTCCTGAAGAAGTGAGGAGGCCTTCCTGGCAGAAGCAGTGATGAACTGGAATCTAGCCCCTCTCTCTGTTATTTTGGAGCTTCCAGGGAGTCAGATACAGAACAGAGCATCTCTGGTACAGGGCAGGAAGCTGGGGAGCCTAGGCTGGGATAGCATTATGGCTCAGACATGTAATGATACTCAAACAATAATTGAGCACCAACTGTATACAAGACTCAGTGCTGGGACCAGAGTTAAGTCAGAGCTGGAACAAGTCTTCATGGGCAAAGCTGAGGTTTATAGGAAAGACTCCAGATCAGCTAGAGAGACGAGGGTTGTGTGTCAAGGAGGGAGAAGAGGAGGGCTCAGGGTCTTGAGGAACAAGCCCCTGCCTGAAGCTGCCCATCTTTTTCCTCCGCCCTGGCTTTTGCTTCCTCTAGGAAGACAGGCTGGGAGGATGCTCTCCAGCTGCCGCTGTGTTCCTGAGCACCGTCTGCAGGTCCCAAGGCCGGGGGGGCTGTGGGGGGCGGACCACAGGCTGACTGAGCCCAGAGAGAAGCCTGCAGCTCTCCCTGGCTCGCTTGCTGTGCTGTGCAGACCCCTGTGTCATTGCTGCCGCATGTTTACCAAGAACGCTGCCTTGTATGTGAACGAGCTGCAGCCTGGACTCCAGCCTGTCCCCCACCATGTGCCTTGTGACCTTGAGCAAGTCACTCCCTTCTGGGATCCATACTCCAACCGTACCAGTGCTGAACTGGAGTAAGGAGCACTTTACAGTGTTAACCAGGCTTCCTTCCTGTGGGAAGTTTCAGAGTTTTAACACGATAATAACAACAGTAATATTGATCCCAAACGAGTGATAGCACTTACATGCCAGGCCCTGTTCTAAGCACTTAATCCTCACATCAGCCCCCAATTTGGAGCATCTACCTAGAGGGAGCAGAGTTCCCTAGGGGACCCTTTTAGTCTGTTGTCAGCGCATGGGCCCTTCCAAACCCTTGAATGCCTTGTCCAATCTCAGACAAGGATTTTGTCCCAACCTCCAAATTCCCACCACTGAGGACTCCTGTGGAGTTGCAGAGATTCATAGTGTCCATTTTTACTTTTTTCTCCTTCTTTATAAACATCATATCAGAGAAATTCTCTGATGATGCGTCCACCCGCGAACCCCCTCACCAAGGCAGCTGAGTGTTAAGGAGAAATTCATGAAATGAAGTTTGGAGGCCGCTGGCCGGGCTGGAGCCCCTCCTGAGTGGCGGTGATTTATTTCGGCAATGTGGTAGTCATTAGTATCTTTGGTGTCGGAGCCGGAGCACTCACTCCGGCCTGGGCCTGTGGCCGAGGGAGCCTTCGGGGCCATTACCAGCTAATGGCGCAGTGTGGGCAGAGGAGGGCTGCAGTCAATCTTGCTGCTGGCGGGTAATAAATGTCGGCCGGCTCCTTCCTGCTCCCCATGAGAGAGGGGAGGCTGTGGCGCATGGTTCTCTGCTGGGCCTCGTCTTCCCTGCTGTGGGGCCCCCTCCTGTCACTTTTTGTCATGGAAGACTGAGACCCAGAAGTTGCCCAGAATTTTGTCTATCTGACCAGTTTAGAAGTCTGAAGTAGGTGTGGGGGCTCTTGGTTCTGCTGGCTTGGCTTTGGGGTGGCTTCCTGCAGCGCTGCACAAATTCATTGCGTCCTGTGGGGAGAGCTGCCCAAGTGGGGGTCCTTGCTGCCTCCATAACTTGGGAGGATCTGTTTCTCTTGCCCCTTTTTTAAAAAAATTTTTATTTATTTATTTATTTTTTAAGACAGAGTCTTGCTCTGTTGCCACGCTGGAGTGCAGTGGTGTGATCTCGGCTCACTGCAACCTCTGCCTCCCGGGTTCAAGCCACACTTGTGCCTCAGCCTCCTAAGTAGCTGGAATTACAGGTGCACACCACCATGCTCCTCTAATTTTTGTATTTTAGTACAGACAGAGTTTTGCCATGTTGGCCAGGCTGGTCTCAAACTCTTGACTGCAAGTGCCTCAGTCTCCTAAAGTGCTGGGATTACGGGAGTGAGCCATCACACCCAGCCTCTTCCCCTTTTAGTTGAGGGTTAACTTACATACAGTGAAGTAAAAATAAATACATAAATGTTATGGTATCACGTGATACAGTTTTATACGTGTGTACACCTGTGTCACCAGCACCCATATCAACAAATTGAGCACTTCGTCCTCACCAGCAGTTTTCCCAGGCTTCCTTCTAGTTCATAGCCCTGTACCCCTAACAAAGGCAGTCACAGTTCTGACCTCTGCCACCACAGATGAGTGTTGCCTGTTTCTGAGTATCATTTATGGTGAATTGCCCCCATGCATCCTATGGTCCTGTGTCTGGCTTCTTCACTCTGCATTTAGTTGGTGAGATCCATCCGTATTGTGTATCAGGAGTGTGTTCCTTTTTGTTGCTGTGTGTTTGTTGTACTTCGTGAGTGTGGGAAAATATGTGCATTTTCCTGTTGCTGGGTGTTTGGGTTGTCCCTGGTTTGGGGCTGTTGTGTTCCATGTTGTTTATGAGTCCTGGCTCGGGTCTTGGGATCCGGCTCTGCCACTCACTTGCTGTGTGACCTTGTCCAGGTTCCTTAACATCTCTGAGTCTTGGTTTACACATTTGTGAAATGAGGGTATTAAGGAATCTATGGTCAGGTGCTCAGCACAGTCCCAGGGAACACCGAGTGATTGGAGCCTTTTATATCAATGGGCTTCACCTGGGCACGCATTGTGTCCTGACTGCAGTGGGGTGAGCGTGCAGGGTAGGTTTCCCTTGAGTTTCAAAGGCTGCCAAGTAACCCAGCATTTTTCTTTGGAACATGGATATTTGCCATAGCACAAGTCTAGATGGGCCTGTATCTTTTCCCTCCCTTCTTTCTTGTTTTTTTCTTTACTTCCAACCTGTAAGTGATTTCAGAGGCAGACAAGCATGTTGCATGCATGTCTGTGTGTGTGTGCACACACGTGCACAGTTAGAGAGGGATTTCTGCTGAGCCCGGGGTGCCTCGTGTGAAGTGTGGCCTCTGACTCACAGTTCAGAAACTGGGGCTTTCTGAGAAACCATGCAGCCTTTCATTCCACCCCGCAGTCACCCCACTTTCAGGTGTTAAAGATAGTAAGTTGAGCTTCCGGTTTTTAACCGACCAAAATGGCATTTTTATATGGTTCAGCCTAATACTTTCAGACCCTTGAGAAGTAACCATTTCCAGTGCTGCAGTAGTTAGAAACCATTTGCATCCAGTCCTAACATCACCCTGACCACTTCAGTTTTTCCCTGGATATTTACAAAAGTGTGTGGGAGTGAAGCAATGAGTTTCTTCAGCAAACAACCCTCACCTTGGACTGTCAGGTGTCTCTGCACAGCCAGGTTTGCAGGGCCTGGCCTGGATCTTTTGGGGTGATGAGCCCCCTTCATGGGTTTCCTATACAGTGGAATGCCCGACCCAGCTCTGTCCCCAGTGCGCATGCTCACCAGCTAGCTGGGGTCTGTCGGCAATGTGGGGTCACAGATCTCCTCCAGGCAGCCCCCTTTCTCCTCTACACAGGCTTTCACTCTGGCCTGACACTTGTTTCCCTTCCCTGCTTCTGCCGCCTGGAATGATGCTTCAAGCACCAGCTCTGGAATGACAGAAATGATAATGATGGTAAAAGGAATAAGAGCCACTGTTTATGGAATGTGTACTATGGCCAGGCACCTTACGTGCATTATTGCAGTTTTCCCCAAAGTTTTATAAAGTAGGAGTTACTGTTCCCATGTGACAGATGAGGAAACGGAGGAGGGAGAGGTTCAGTAACACACCTAATCTCTCATCTCTCACAGCTAGAAAGTTGCACAGGCTGGAGGTATATTCAGGCTGCCTAACTTTAAATGTGTCCTTCTCCCTACTCCTGTCTGTGTTCTGGCTGTTTTCTTCAAATACACACATTTGAGGAGAAGTTGAGGAACATTTTCTAGGAAGCAAATACCACACGGGGAAGGAGGTTGTGTGTGATTGACAAGCTCTCCCCATGTGGACCTGTTCTGCATTCTGGGCAGGGGAGAGTGAGGGAGGATAGGAGTCACCCAGGAGGCTGCTGTAGGAAGAGCTGAGCTATGTTTGGGTTTAGGAGAGTACAGGGGAAGGTAGCTATGACTACCAAATTTTCCAGCCCTTTTTGATGAGGAGTGAGCAAGGCCAGGGCTGGAGTTCTGTCCTCTTCATGATGGTATTTGTAAATGCAGAGAACCAATAGTAATATAATCTTTGAATACGGTGCCTTCTTAGAACTGTAGACTTGGAGATTGTTGGAATCACAGAATCCCAGACTGTGAGAACTGCAGAGCTCTAGAATTAGAATGTCGGGACCTCCCATTTGCAGATACCTAAGAGAACTGCACTGATGTGCGTGAACACCAGGCAGGCTCGCACATGGCAGACCGGATTGTCCTCTGCAGCAGGCTGTCCAAGGGAAATAGAATTCGAGCCACAAGTGTCATTTCAAATTTTCTTCTAGCCATATTTTTTTTAAAAGTGAAAAGAAATCAGTGAAATAGAAAAGTATAGTTTTTATTTCACTCAATATATCTAAAATATTATGAAGTTACCATATAATCAACTTAAAAATTATGAATGAGACTTTTTAACATTCTTTTCGCCGTACTAAGCCTTGACAATATGGTGTGTATTTTGGACTGACATCGAGTCTCAGGGTAGACCTGCCCCGTTTCAGTCGCTCAGTAGTCACATGTGGCTAGTGGCAACTGGAGTGGATAGGATAGGAGACCCTCCTCCCCCAGCCTCCTCCTGGGAGGTGCATTGTGAGGCCCGGGCTGTGGGCTGATCTTCCCTTGGCCAGAGGGGCAGGCTCCTGGGAAACGCTGGCAGTGGCCTTACTTTCTTTGTGGTATGGAAATAGACACTCCCAACCTGGAGTGCTCAAGCTATCTTGCCAGCTGCTCCTGTTCGTCACGGCTGCTCCAGGCTGACCTTCAGAAAGACCTCTCGATGCCCAGAGAGAGAGCTCTCAGGTGGTTGGATGGAGCCCGAAGCCCAAGCAGGCCCAACAGGGCAGAGAGGAGCCACGTGGCCAAAGCCCCAGCCGTCCTTCTTGCTTCTGCCTCTTGCTGGAACAGAATGGCTGGGCTGTGCTTCCTGGCATGTGGCCTTGCCATATTCCATCTCTGCCTGCCAATCCCTAGGGGGTGAAGAGGTGGGGGTGGGGAAGCACACAGCCCTGTGCCTGGCATCCCCCTCCTCCGCCCAGCATCCAAGGCCACCTTCCCGGGCTGATGCTGTGAAAGCGATTCTCTGTCTCTCTCCTGCAGCCACAGGGAGATAAAAGCCAGGGCTGTGGGGATGGTAGAGAGGGAGCCAAATTATATTTATAATATTAAAGTGAGTGCATTTGTGGCTTGCTGTTCTCCAGGGTTTTTCATAAGTAGAAAAACACAAATTAGCATTTTCCATTTCCATATATTGACTAGAAAAATCGCCTGCTCTCAATTAAGACCTATAGCTTTTGGGATGTATGCAACAATTTTATAAAATATTTACAGCGAGATTTGCATTTTACATGGTGTTACAGTTTTTCTTGTGTTTAGGAGAAAGGGCTGAGGCCTTCGAGAGGAAATACATTCTCTGGAATCGAGGGGGAAGGAAGCTGCGGGCTGTTGTTTTTCTTGCCTTCTCTGTCTACTCCAGCCGTCCAGGGCTGACGTTGTCTCTGGTAATTACCTAAGGCTGATCCACCCATGAGCTATTTGTGAGTCCGTTTTCAAAGCCCGTGCTCCTTTGACAAATCTATTACTTTCCCTTTAAAACTTGCCGGAATGGAGCTGTTTGCGGCTTTGAGCGAGATGGAGAAGAACATTTTTTTCCCAATGTAAAAGCATGCCGTAAAGAACATAGCTATTTCCTGGATAATTTGCAGTTGTATATTTTATGTTAATTCCACCGAAAATACTGCACCCCTGCCAGGTTTAGTAGCAGCTCACTGTGATATGAATAATTTCTAGTGAATCATTTTTTTTTCTTCATTTAAGATTTGGCACCTTTTTAAGATTTTAATAATAGCAACAAGGAGGAAGATTTAGAACAAGTGAAACATTAGTGCCAAAGAAATTCACGTTGAGCGCTAATGTAAAATAGCAAGAATAATTACATGGAAAGCAGTTTCCACAGATGTTTTTCCTTGTAATGTAATAACTATTTACTAAACTGTTTATTTTAGGCCTTTGGTTTATAATAAAATATTTATACATTCTCTGCTGTAATAAAAAAAATATTGACAAAATACTATAGAGGTTTAAAAAGACAATTGATATTTTTATTTTCCAGGAAGAGAGTATGGTTTAAAAGTTTGGTGCTATTTTGGTGGACATTTCAAGATTAGTGAATCTAGGTTTGGTTTTTGAGATCATTTCCTAGTTTACCGTTTGAGAACTAACTGCATACAAAAATGTTGTTAGCCAATCATTGGATGCAGATACTGGTGGGCACTTTATTTTTTAAAATAGAATTCTTACCTGTGAATCCGGCCAGTCGAGTGCTATATATGAGTTGCAGATCTCTCCCTACTAGTCAGGCTAAGCTGGTCTGTGGCTGGGAGGGCAGAAAGATGCTAGTGAGTGCTCTTGGGAATTTAAATTCAGGCAGGATCGGGGGCTGTTTGGAGGCAGTTTAGCCCTGGGGTTTCTGGAAAGATTTGACCTCAATTTTCAGCCTCTGTCTGTAGCCACTGAAGGGTGTCCAGGGACAATGTCCCAGTGTGGGTTTGCTACATGTGAGCTCCATCTGGAGCTGGGAGTGGCAGGGAAACCCTAACTTCTTGAGCCCCTCTTTTGTACAGCCCTCACTGGGGAGGAAAAAGAACAGGAGGGCACACAGGAGAGACCCCCCCCACCCCCACCCCTGCAGCACTCCCTACCCTCCCGCCTTCAATTGTGATGGAGATGGTGCTGTCGGGGTCACCCGGGTGTTCGGGGTGAAATGGCCAAGGTAGTGGGGTGGAGAGGAATTTAAGGACCAAAACAAGAAAAAGGATGCCAAGGAGTTCTGAAAGAGCCTGGCTGAGGCTTGCCTGCATGCTGGGAGGGGCAGACTGAGGTCCGGTTTTGTAATAACCAGGCTCCTTCTGCCCTCTTGCTCTCCTGAGACATCTGCGTTGACAGCCCTGTCTGTGCCTGTGGTGGTTCCTAAGGGTATGTCTCTGAGCCTGAGAGGTGGCCCCTGTGTATTCATGTTGTTCTGCTGCGGTGGGAGTCTGTGTGTGTTGTCATTTGTGTTATATTTGCGCCTGTCCATTTGCATGCCTGTGAGTTTTTTTCCAGTCTTTTGTTGATGTGTTTAGACGCCTTTGTGCCTGTGGGTGTGTTTTGGGTTAATGCATTGCATTGGATATTTCTTTCTGTGTTTTGTGTTTGTCTTTGAGTGTGTTTGTGGCCTTATCTGTTTAATGCCCTGTATTTGGATCTGTGGGTTTATTTCTCTGTTTTTGTGCATGTCTGGGAGCATATGTTTCTCTATTCCTGTTTGTATGTTGTGTGTATGTTAACTGCGAGAGTGAAACCCTCTTCTGTGTGCCTGTGTTTTACTGTTTGTATCAATGTGCGCTTGTTTGTGTGTGTGTGTGTGTGTGAGAGAGAGAGAGAGAGAGAGAGAGAGAGAGAGAGAGAGATGAGAGATGAGCATTCCCTCTGTGGAGGAAGCAGCTCCTTGTTTGGAAGAGGCCTGGGGGCTTCGCAGCTTGGAGGCAGCTGGCTGTGTGACTGCAAGGGTGTGGCCATCTCTTTCCACCAAACTTTCTGATGGAAGGAGAGGAGAGAGGAGGCAGGGAAGAGCTTCCAGAGGGACCAGAGGGGATAGAGCATGGGAAGGAAGTGTGGAATTTTTAATGAAGAGAGAGACAACTGAACTAGGGTCTAATGCCCTGTGCAATCTGAGAGGGAACATTTACTGCTCTGGGTTTTTAATCCAGAAATGCTCACTCCCCTGCCCCCATTTACCCCTCATCTGAAGGGCAGGCAGCTGGGAGTGGGGTGAGGGGAGGGGATGGTTCTCAAGGGCTCGCTTTGCACGGCTAGTGATTTGTTTTTGAGTTCTGTTCTGGCTTGTCCATACCCAGTAATCTAGGACAACATTTCCTCCTGTTCTCCTGCAGGGGACAGGAAGCTGCCTCTGGGGGCCCTGCAGGTGCCGTGGGGGGCCAGGAGGAGCCTCTTACAGAGATTGCTGCTTCCTTCTGAGCTCCTGGTAGAGTTCTTGGTCTGCCCTTCAGTAGTGGTTTTTTTTTCCCCCCTTGTGGTTTCCTATGTAAGCTCTACTCACTTTGCAAAGGAAGTGGGTTTCTTCCAGGTCCCACACTGGCAGTGGTGGTCTTGGGGGCTTCTCGGAAATCTAAGGCCATTCTCCCTTCTCTGTGAACAGGCTTGGGGCTTGGGTGTTTCATGTATACAGATGGAGAAACCAAGGCACAGAGGGCCTATGGCTTGATTGTAGACAGAGTCAGGGGAGAGTTTGGAAGCTGACCTGTGGGATGTACTACAATCCCACCAGATAGAGATCTCTGCAAACCCTGTCCACCAGACTTCAGGGAGAGTTCTGGTGGGAAAGGCAGGGGTGGGACCTCCAAGGGACAAGAGTGGGGTCTGTGAATGGCAGAGAATTTTTTTGAGACAAGGTCTTAGTCTGTCACCCAGGCTGGAGTGCAGTGGCATGATCATAACTTACTGCAGCCTTGACCTCCCAGGCTTAAGCGATCCTCCCACCTCAGCCTCCTGAGTAGCTGGGACCATGTGCATGTGCCACCACAACCGGCTAATTGAAAAAAAAATTTTTTGTAGAGACAAGATCTTGCTATGTTGCCCAGGCTGGTCTTGAACTCTTGGCTTCTTGTGATCCTCCCAAAGCACTGAGATTACAGGTATGAGGCCACCACGCAGAGCCCAGAGGTTTGGTTCTGTGGGGTGGGGATGCATTTGGGGTTAGAGCTGGATTGTTGTGGATAGCAGCCACCACCAGGGGTCCCCCTTCTCCTCACTCCCCCATGCAAACTCTCTTCCAAATCCATCTTGATCAGGTATTTAAAGGATTTTGGTTTGGGTAGGGTGAAATGATGAATCCACCTGGATGACTGACCCTTCTCCAGAGCCACAGCCGCATGAACACTCTCTGCCCCACACCTTGCTAACCTATCTTCTCCCCTGTTTATGGATAGCTGTGAGAATTTGAGCCTGTGAACCTGGGAATTGCAGAGTGAAGACTTATCTGTTAGAAATGGATCTAAAATAAGCAAGGAGCATTTGGGAAGGGGAGGGGAGGAGATAGCCCTGCAGGTCTGTGGTTCTGACAGAGGTGGGGGCGTCACACACTTTTGCTGAGTGGGATTGAGTATTCTGCCTGCTTTGTCTTTTCTGCAACTATTCTCTGGTCACACGTGGCCGACTCCTGGCTGGTGTGGGTGACTGGGATAGGCTTTACAGCGATGCATCAGCACACAGAGCTGTGTTACTCACATTTTGGTTCGTGGCTTATGGGCCAGGCCAGGGAAAAAGAATTCACTCCTGCAAGTGACTTCTGCAAAAGAATTCTGTCACTGTGTTTCTGGGGGAGCCTGCATTAAGAAGGCTCTGGGGTTGAATAGTTCCCAAACTGCATTTTAGTGCTTTATTTGTTGAGTAGATGATGATGTGGTGGTTGTTATTAATTTTGCTAATTGGCTGTGTTCCTTATAATTTCAGCTGAACCGCCCCTCCTGTTTTTAAAAAAGCCGTTTTTTAAAAAAACTTGAGTAATACATTTTCCTTACAAGAAAAAAAATGCTGATAAACAGAAAAAGGAGATAGAAATCACCCTCAATCTCACCTCCCAGGGAAAACTGCTGTTAACAATTTGGTGTTTACTTTTCTCAACTCTGTGTGTTCACACATGCATAATACAATTTTAAAAAGCATTTTATTGTAGTTTGATGTTTCTATAGAAAAGTAGACATATCAATAAATAGAAATGAACAGTAATTGCAAATAGGACAATTACCTTTGCATCAACCTAATGTAATAACTCTTCATTGATTCATTACATACGGAAAAGCTGACTTGTCATAAGCAGCAGATACTTGCTGAATTATCCCAGACCAAACCCAGGTAAGCACTAGATCATGACACAGTGTGACCCACAGCCCAGAAGTTCACCTCCTGCACTTTCCCGTCCTAGCCCCAGAGGACCACAACCTTGACTTCTCACAGCAAAGACGGTGGCGCCTGTTTTTTCCTGTGTAGACATGGAATCACTGCTTACTCTTTTGCATACTCATGTTTGGTTTCCAGTAGAGTTTTAATGCCCATACTGTATTTGCACACTTGTATTTGGTTTCCAATGCAGTTTTAGTGCCCATGCTGTTTTTACACATTTGTGTTTCGTTTCCAGCGGAGTTACAATGGACAGACTTTTGCACACTTGTATTTGGTTTCCAGTGCAATTATAATGCCCATACTATTTTTGCACACTTGTGTTTAGTTTGCAGTGGACTTACAGTGCCCGTACTGTTTTAGGGGAGCCTAAAGCGTACTTGGTTTGGTTTCCAGTGGAGTTATAATGGCCATACTGTTTTTGTACACTTGTGTTTGGTTTCTAGTGCTGGTATAATACTTATACTATTTTTGCACACTTATGTTTAGTTTGCAGTAGACTTACAATGCCCATACTATTTTTGCACACCTGGCTTGGTTTCCAGTGGAGTTCTAATGCCCATACTATTTTTGCACACTTGTGTTTCATTTGCAGTAGACTTACAATGCCCATACTATTTTAGCACACCTGGCTTGGTTTCCAGTGGAGTTATAATGCCCATACTATTTTAGCACACTTGGCTTGGTTTCCAGTGGACTTACAATGCCCATACTATTTTAGCACACCTGGCTTGATTTCCAGTGGAGTTATAATGCACACACTATTTTTGCACACCTGGCTTGGTTTCCAGTGGAGTTATAATGCTGGTACTATTTTTACACACCTGGCTTGGTTTCCAGTGGAGTTATAATGCCTGCAGTATTTTTGCACACTTGGCTTGGTTTGCAGTGGAGTTATAATGGCTGTACTATTTTTGCACACCTGGCTTGGTTTGCAGTAGAGTTATAATGCTTGGACTATTTTAGCACACTTGACTTTGTTCGCGTTGGAGTTATAATGCCTGCACTTTTACACGCCTGGCTTGGTTTCCAGTGGAGTTATAATGCCCATACTATTTTAGCACACTTGGCTTGGTTTGCAGTGCAGTTATAATGCCCATACTATTTTTGCACATGTGGCTTGGTTTCCAGTGGAGTTATAATGCCCATACTATTTTTACATACCTGGCTTGGTTTCCAGTGGAGTTATAATGCCTGTACTATTTTTGCACACCTGGCTTGGTTTCCAGTGGAGTTATAATGCCCATAGTATTTTAGCACACTTGGCTTGGTTTGCAGTGCAGTTATAATGCCCATACTATTTTTGCACACGTGGCTTGGTTTCCAGTGGAGTTATAATGGCCATATTATTTTTACACACCTGGCTTGGTTTCCAGTGGAGTTATAATGCCCGTACTATTTTTACATACCTGGCTTGGTTTCCAGTGGAGTTATAATGCCCGTACTATTTTAGTACACCTGGCTTGGTTTCCAGTGGACTTACAATGCCCGTGCTATTTTGTCACCATTTCCCCCCAGCAGTAGATAGTGACAGTTTTCTGTGTCAGCACACATCTCTGCACCGTCATTTGTAGTGGCTGCTTGGTGTCCCATTATAAGAAGTGCCACAGTTTAAATTTCCCGTTGGAGCTTTTAGTAGTTTCACTATTATAAACAACTCTTCATTGAACAGCCATGCTAGCTAAATGGGTGACTTTCGCCTCCTCCTCTGGGGACAGAGTGGCCAGAATGGTGGTGGGGGAGAGGCCCTCACCGGGCCGGCTGGAGCCCAGGTTGTGGTGTGAGGATGCTGGCATCGCTTCAGTTTGCCAGCTGGACCTCATCAAGTGCGGGTGTTAATTACTGGGAGGCCCCTGGTTCTGTGAGCAGGCGGGGGACGCTGGGGCTAACTCGCGAAACAGGGTCACCTTGAAACAGACGCTTCCAGGGGAAGCAAAATCAAGGAGAAGACCAAGAGGAAGTGCAGGGCTGGGGCGACGGCCTCCCACCAGCCTCTGCTAAGTCACCCTGGTGCCTGGGAGCCCCTGGGTGGGATGTGCATAGGCTCTCCCTGGCCCCGGGTAAGAATGAGTGTGTATCTTTATCCCTGCTTTTAATTGGGGTGAGTTGGGAGCAAGAATACCCGAAATCTGTGGCTTTCCCCTTTCCAGAAGACCCTTGCCCCCCAAAGCAGCAGTGATGCCTGCATGTCTTGAAAACGTGGCCGGTGTGAGTGCTGTGGCTTAGGTGTGAGTCGGGGCTGAGGAGGGGGAACTGCCCAGCAGTGCCAAGCGGGACCCCAGCTGTGCAGCATGCCCGGGTCAGGAGGTGCTGCCTGTGGCCCCAGCCAGGTACGCTCAGGGCTGCAGGCGCGGCAGGGCCAGATTGGAGGAGAATTAGGTTATTGCGTTGCCTCTGTAATGCTTCATCAGGGCTGCTGCCTGGATCTGCTGAGGGAAAATCAATGTGTTCTGACTCCATAATTTCCCAGGTTGCTTTACTGCAAGTACCTCGTGCAGGGAAAGGTGACATCTCTGGTCACGTCTGTATGGACCAAACACATATATATATATATATATATATATATATATATATATTTATATATATATTCTCTTTCCCCCTTCCCCTTCACCCCTACCCCATCTCCATCTCTCAGCACAAGACTCGTTGGAATTTCACAACCTTTGCGTGCTTTTGTGAAAACACTCATTTGTGTTTGCGCCAGGCCGCTAATGGCGGACGCCAAGGTCTGCGGAGCCTACCTCTGTTCAGCTCTCGTTATGGCGAGGAATGTGCCGTTAATAATGCATCTATGGAACTCAGCTGTGTGGGAGCCAAGTAATTATCCCACTGTAGCGTTCCCGGCTTCAGTGTCATCACAACTGGGGCTTCATTAAAAGTCCTAACAGAGACGGTGTTGTGTGCTGCAGCCTGTATATATATTTTTTCATTTAAATTATCAGCCTTGCTATGGCTCAGAGGTAATTTGACTTTTTGAAACCGCTGAGCCCCTGTGAATTCCCCTCCCCTTCTCCCTCTCGCTGCTCCACCAGCTGATCAGCCCCAGAAGAACAAAAGGTTTATCTGAAGCTATGAAGCATATATTCACCAGCTTCTGGCGTCTAGATAAAAAAAAAAATCAAAGTACTCCATTGAACATGTTAATACTGAGCAAAATGCACACAGCTAGACACTAAACCTTTACAGGGATTTGGGCATTTGAAAAGTGATACCCAGATCAGGTCCTGAGCTACGTTTCTTAGCCCAGAGTAGAGCGAGTAGCAGACGAGGAAGAAATCATGTTTATAAACTAATATTAGAGACAGCAGATGGATGGCTCAAGAGTTCCCACCTTTTGTCTTATCTCTTTGTCTGATTTTGGTTGGGTGGGCAGTGGGAAAGCTTGAACAAGGGCACATCCTCGGGAGCTGGGTTTTCCCCTTTGCGATGGATTTTGACCTGCTGAGACTGGAATGTGGAGTGGGAAGAGGGATTCCAGTGACTCTTGGGGGAAATGCTAAGAATGGGGATGGTGGCTGTTGTCTTTGTTTCTCCTGATTCTCTGTGGCCCCTTCAGCTGTTGACAGAGGAGAGCTGCTGGGAAGGACCGCAGAGAGGGGCTGCATCCAAGCACATTGCTGCTGTGAGAAGTACCTTCTTGGGGCCTCCTTGAAGTCATGCATTTCATAGCTCCTTCCAGTTCTGTTGGAGAGCAGCTGCCTGAAAAAACTGGCAGGAGTGATCAAGTTGCATGTGTGAATCATTCATCATGAGATAGCAGATAGGTGCTTGTTTGGCCATGTCTGCCACTGGTGGTGTGGTGGTAGCAGGCAGCGTGTTCCCTGTACTTTCCTGTCTAATATTCTTGCCTGGCTTTGGATTAAGGAAGATATTGAAAAAGAAGGTTTCAACATATTTGGGAGGCAGACATAGCTACGGTGACGTTATAAAGAGTTTAGGATTAAATGCTAGAGTCCAAGTTTTTGACAGGGAAGAGAATGTGGAGGATGGAATAGTCAGAAGAGCTTTAGAAGGATGTAGCCTGTTTGGGTACTGATGAGACCTGCTTCGGTGGAATTTAACGTGCTCATGAAGCCAAGAAGGTGCAGCATAATTTGCAACAGCTCATACCCAGATGGAGTGAAAGGGAGAAGAATCCAGTTTTCACTTTTTGTGGGTCTCATGGGAGGGCTCTGTCCTTTGGGGGTGGGGGGTTAGCCTCAGTGTATGTAAGGTCAGGAGCCAGCTGCCACCCTCTGGGCAGATGCCTCCAGTGTGCCCCGGGAGGAAGATGTTCATCCCGTGCACTGAGTACAAACACAAGATCCCCATGGTCTCCTGGTTTCTGGCCCTTTGGGTTCAGGCGTTGACCCCCAATACAACTTATTGAGGCAGCCTCCTGCAGCAGGCAAGATTCACAGGGTCTGACTCTCCACCCCAGGCTTGGAATATTTCTCCTCTCATGCCATCTAGTCTGTTTTTGCCAGTTCCCTTCCAGGCTTTTTGCTGATTACTGGGGACCCTGAGCTAAGGCAAACGCAGCTCCTGTCCTAGAGAAATATCCAGTCTGATGGGGGAGGTAGATGCATAGATGTGCAAATTCCTAAATAGTATGAATGGGTTAGGAAGTGATTGCCTGTCCCGGTTGTGTGTGCGTGGGAATAGAGAAGTAAAGATAGGGAGTGGTCAGTGGAAGTTTGAAAGAGGAGGGGCATTTGAGTTGGGCTTCTGAGTTGATGAATAGGAGTTCACCAGAAGAAACAGTAAAAGTATAGCAAAAGTTAAAGGCATTGCAGAGAGCATGATGCTCTTTGAAATTCTTTTTGCTAGAGTCGCCAGTGACTCCTGATTATAGAAGTTGATGACTTTTATAGTCTTTCCAGGCCATTAGACCCTGTTGACCACTCCTTGGATACTCTTGTCCTCATGCATGTCTGAAACCCCCCAAATCAGTGGTGTCCAACCCTGGGTTCCTTCTCTCTCCTGTTCCACCCCCACAGCTAGCTCCTTGAAACCATCTCACTCTCTCTCACAGCAGTGTCAAAGCCACTCGTCTCAGTGCTTCTGACTTAGCAGCAGCTCCTAGATCAGCTCCTTCCACCTGTCCCCACCACCCCTACCCACACGGTCCTTGGACCCCCGATGCTTATAACCTCATTCTTCCCACCTGCCAAGCCCAGCTCAGATCCAGGCCTGTGGCACCTCAGGTTATTTTGCCAAAGAGGCTGCATCCTGGATGCCTGAAACATTTGCCAAATGCAGGGTCAGTGGCACTTCATTCTTTTTGCTTTCATTTGTCCAAAGCACAGGGATCATTTCCAAGGCCTGTCTGTCATGGTCAAGAGCTCGGGAGGTCTGCAGATGGAGAGGATTCAGCTCTAAAGGAATGCATGGGAAACCGAATATTGACCCTCAAGATGTTACACACCCTGGGACTCGGCCTCCCGAGCTGAAAGCCTCCACCCATTTTTGGGAAAATCTGGCTTTCCCAGTTTTTGGGACAGCGACTATGTGCTTGTGTAAACTGTTGTGGACTCATTTTGGCTGTTAATTCTCCACAAGGGCCACTTGTCCCTCATCAAAACCAACGAGACATTGTGCCTGGTGAAGTTACACCCGCCAGGAATGAGGTCGCCCCTCCTCCCAGGCAGCTGGGGCTGGAGTTTCAGAAAACAAAGTGCCTCGGTGTGATCCTCACCATTAAGGATTCCGAGGCGAACAAGAAAAATCAGCCAGGCTCATGTTGGCATCCAGGGACTGGCTCGGAGGTCCCAGGTCCCAGTTCTCCCTGGTTCGGAGCTGGAAAGAAAGAGGCGGAAGAAGTGTTTGAATACTGTGCTGTGAAGGGAACAGTCCTGCAGCGAGGCAGTTGTGATATTAGAGCAGACCTCCTAAGAGATCCCCTGGCTCTGAGCTGTGATCCACACGCCACATTCGCAGACAGCTGGTCGCCCAGCGTGGGCTGCGCCTGCCGCTCGGAGCTGGCACACTGGCGGGGACCAGGTAATGCTCTAATTTCCCTCGTGCAGATGCGGCCAGGAATATCTTAATTTATTGGTGTGCTGGCATGCAAGAGGGAATGCTGCCGGTGCAGCCTTGCATAACTATTAGCAAAAAATGGAGCTGATAGGGGCTTGACTCTTCCTAAAGTGGCTTTGAAATAATCATTGCCTTTTGTTGTGTTTGGAAGGGCTTGAACAATTCTTAATTATTTAATTATAGATATGCAAGTAATACACTGGGAATGGCCCAGCCATTCCAGGGATACTGAGCAGAGGAAAATGTTTAGTTACAGGAGGGAAAAAAAAAGGTGGTAATTAAATTGAAGTGTCGTTTGTATCACGCCACGCTACTCTGTCAGTGATGCGGGCGGGAAGAGGTCTGCTGGGCCTCACCTCAGAAATTCCTATGTAATAATAAGAACATCAACAGCATCACCACCTTCTTCCAGGTGAGGCCGGGAGAGTTAGCAGTGCTCTTTCATTGCCATTTGGTTGTGTTGTGCCAGGTTAGGGTTCTGGGAGGCAGATGCGATTGTTCCCATTTTACAGATGAGGAAATGGAGCCCAATGTGTCATTTCACTCAGGGCTTGAAATCACAGTTGTATTTTTTAGACACCACAGTGGCCTGCCTTCCTGCTCTGTCTGGTGACAGGGCTGAGTGTCCCCTGAATCTCAATTCCTTTTCTCTCTCCTAATAGCCTAGGCCGGCCTCGAGAACTTTGGTGACTGTTTGCCTGAACTGCGAGTCTGACTCCATGGCACCCCTCTCATGACGGACACCTTGTAATTATCCCTTATAAGCACTCATTGTATTCATATCATTAATTTTGTTTGGGCTGTTACATTTGATAGATACATTAAGCATTATATAGTTCTCTTTATACATGAAATTGAACTGCCTTTGAACAGTCAGCCGGCTAATTGCCGGTAATTTGTGTTGCTAACGAGAGGCAGAATAGTGGTATAACATTAGACTCAACAGTCAGTTAACAAATTTGCCGATTCAGATTGCAAAGCCTGCTCTCTGTGGCACAGGCAGGATGCATCTCACACATGAACAGATTTTTCAAAACACATGCAACTAAAAAATACCTCCCCAACTCTCATCCCCCCATCAAGGCCTGATGTAACAATGGCTGGCTGTGCAGGGGCTGTGGGTGCGAGGGTGGGGAGGGCTGACCCTCCATTGGCAGCTGTGGGACTGGGGGGCACTTTGGGAGTGGGAGGGAAGGTGTGGGCTGCTCCTCAGGGGGCTGAGAGGCTGAGCCAGTGCCTGCGTCCTGAGCGCTTTCTCACCCACGTTGGATCTGTGTTCTGGGGGCAGCCATGGCTCTCTTATAATTTTCCTTCTGCAAATCTTCCATTCAGGTCTTGCAACCCTGAGGGGGTCTTGGGGGAAGAGATTGGATGAGATTACCTTCAAGTCCCTGTTGCCATAGCCTAAAGGTAATTCAGAAAGGGTGGTGGCGGGAGAAACAGGGCCATCCGTCCCTGGAAGTTCACAAGCACTTCTGACCCTTCTGCCTTGACTTGAGAAAGCCATGACAGTGTTTACAGAAGCCTGGTGCTAATGAAGCGAGTGCCGGGGAGGGGCTCTGGATCTGACACAGACGAGACAGCCAAGGCTCCTTCCTTCTGGAATAACAGAGACCCAAGAAGATACTGTTCTGGGCTGAATTATGTTCCCTGCAAATTCTACATATTGAAGCCCTAACCCCCAGTACTTGAGAATGTGACCATATTTGGAGACAGCATTGTTATAAAGGTAATTTAATTAAAATGAGGTGCTCAGTTGGGCCCTAATCCAATCTGACTGATGTCCTCATAAGAAGAGGAAAATTAGAGAGACATTAGGGATGCATGTGCTCAGAGGACAGATCATGGGAGGACACAGCAAGCGGGGGACTACATGCAAGCTGAGTAGGGAGGCCTCAGAAGAAGCCAACCCTGTTGACCCTGACACCTTGATCTTGGACTTCCAGTTTCCAAAACTGTGAGAAGATAAATTTCTGTGGCTTAGGTCACCCAGTCATCATGTGGTTCTTCGTTATGGCAGTCCCAGCGGAGGAATACAGGTAATCCCCGTAACTCTAGGAGGCTTGATCGGGGAGGCTGTGGTATGTATGGGCTGTTGAAAAAGTTCCAGAAAACCAAAGTTCAGCAGGCCCCTTAAAACTGGAAAAATACAGTTTTTGGACAAAGTACAGGATGCCCTACGTTTAGGCAGTAGATAGCAGCCACTCCAAGTTCGTTCCACTATAGAGGCCCAGCTCCTAAAAGGGATGGGATAGACCGTCTTTCATATACCCAGTTAGCTGCTAAGGGACACGGGGGACTCCACAAGGCCTCTTACACCCTTGCACCCACCATCTCTCGCTCCCGTTTCCATGGGAAGTGTGGGAGAGGTTTGCATTCCTGCGTCTTCCCTCTCTAAGCACCTGGGCGTTGGTGCCTACAAACCAGTATTTATGAAAAGAACTTTTTAAGCTTGGAAGACAATGTGTGTGGCTATCGGAGCTTATTCTAGCATCTTCTAGGCCTGGTATCTGCTCAGTGAACAAACTGGATCTGGGACTGACACATTCCTGAGAACCCCAGGCTCCGACTTCTGCCCCTGGCTGCAGTCTGTAATTTAAAAGAATTTGTTTTCTTATAACTTAGCAAAGTAGCGGAAAACATTTGGATTCCCATCTTCTGGACAGACTGTGAGTATTTGCAAGGTTGTGGTACTTGGTTATGGGACCACTAGCCTAAACCTGATCCGTATATTTTATTGACTGTTCATTGGCGCTATGTCACACTTGCTAGGCACTTACCGTTACTGGGCATAGATTCGGTACAGTATCCACCCTTTCTCCCTGGGTAATGGTCTTTGAGCTTGACAATATATAAGTGTGAGTATGTATGTATATATATGTGTGTATGAATATATATGAAATATGCATACAGTCATGAGTACTTTTGTAGATGGTTAATGCATTTGTAAAGAAAATTATGTCATTAGAATAAAATCAATAGGTCTAATACTTTGTGCGTACATACTTGTTTTCAAATAATTTAGAATTCGTAGACATTTCTTATAGAATGGGAATGGTGCTGCCATCATGATTTTTTCCCCCACTTATGGTGCGATTAGCATTATCCCAAGATGCTTTTCTAATGTCACCTGGCAGCTTTATCTGGAAAACCCAAATGTCAGTGTCCTGCCAGCATCCCTGGTCATACTGTTCTTGCTATTCTTCCATCCAAGGATAGGAACACACAGGAAATGAAGAAACCCACCGTCAGAAGTTGGCCAAAATATCTCAAACACATGACCATTTGTTGCCATCAGTCCAGGAAAGCTCCTAGGGTCCTGCCCCCTTGCTCCTGCCCAAAATTGTGGTCCACGGGTGGCCTCTGAGGTCTCACATGGTTCTTCTTGGTTGGCCTTTCCTTGTGTTTACCAGCCAGGCAGGAACAGAAAGAGGAAGGCAGAGCCCAGTTTTGAGTAGGTTGCTAAGAGAATTACATCTTAAGAGGGGTTCCATACATACAATAAATTAACAGTTGTGATGTCAGCAACACATTCGCAAATGGATAGGGAGCATGGGTCATTTAGAAAGTTGTGTGATAAAACTCATCTTTGGTGATAGTGATCTATCCTATGATAGCATTCATTCCAATGAATTAAATGTAGAAATTCAAAATGGCGCTAGTCTTTTTCTATCAACATAGGTAGATGTTATTATTTTTTTCATCAAAAAGTAATACGTATTTGTGGAAAAAGAAATTTTAATAACACAGAAGAGCATAAATTATCCCTTCTTTAAGCCCTCTTGACTCTTCCCTCAGTTTCCACTCCCTGGAAGCCACCCACCACTCTTATTGATGTTTATGTGCCTCCAAGAATTTTCTATGCCCATACACATGTATTATTCAGGTGGGATCAATTACATTTGTTATTCTGCATCTTGCTTCCTTCACTTTTAGGATTGCACTATGGACATCTTTCTATCTCAGCCCATTTGATTCTGCTCCATTAAAAAATAGAGTATGCATCATGTTTTATTTTATGGCTTTAATGTAACTTATTTAATCACACCTTTCTGGATGAAGTAAAAGCATTTGCAAAATGCAGTGGTAGCACAGATACACTCGGATACTTGGGAAGGCTTCAGAGAAGAGGTGACATTGAATAACGGGTTTTGAAGAGTGGCTTGGAGTTTGTAAGTTTGGTTAATGACCAATGTGGAAGGAAGCCCTGGGGGATGAGAAGAGGAATAGGAGGCTCAGTGGATTCAGGAAGGGACTAGAGTAGGAGCTCATGCACCTTTCTGCCTGGAAGGGCCTTCCCTGGGGAGCAAGTCCTGCCGTTGGAGAACGGGACAGTTTGCTGCATCCCCAGCTTTTGTGTAGGCATCAGGTGGGCTCAGGGGACAATGAGAGCATGGTGAGTTGCATGGGGGAGCAGAGTATGTGCAACGAACCAGATATTTGAGCCAAGTTTCCCAGCGTGTCAACTGAAATAAAGAGAGCGAGAGAGAAGGAAGGAACCCACTCAGCTTGCTGATAACCCTGGTTATTGCTTGGGAAATGTTGCAGGGAACTGATGCCTGCTGACATGTCAGTTCCTGACAGAAACCCGGGTTGGCAGGCCCCGTTTTTTAAGCCGAGTGCCTGTCTGCCAGATCGCATTTGGATTGAGTGGCTGGCATTCCTCGAGCCTTGCTTAATAGGATTGAAAGAAAAGAAATGTTACTTTTCATCACCCAAGACAACAAAGAGAAACGGGGAAACGAAAATATTATTTCGTTTGAACAAATTACAGGGAGACTCTCTGGGGCGCTTTCAGGGAGTTAGATGAGGAAAAGCACTTAAATATCATTCCATCAAACTAAATTTTTAACTACAATTTTTTACAGATAAAATGTGTTGGGAGGATTCAAAGAAGATTAGAGCTCACCTAAGAAACAGTATTCAAATTTTACCAGCTAATGGAGGCCCAGCAAAAACTGTTAATGCCTATAACTTTCCTCCAAGGGACGGAGATTTCAGTATTCTTATAAAAACACATTGAGCTGATTTCATTTCGGTGTCTCTGCAGACTTCATTCGTGTAATTTCAGTAAGTGTTATAAATGTTATTTTAAGTATTATAATGATAATCCCTACTGACAATGGGGCTGTGCATCTCAGCTTCCATTACTAAGGTAATGTTTACCTCGGATAGCACATAATTGTTTGCTTTTTTTCACAGTAAACTCTCTGCTCCCAACTGCTTAATCAGCCATGGAAAAGAGAGGAGACTTTAGAAATGTTTAATGTTCTTCTGATTACATTAGAGTAATGGGTAAGCCCACTTCAGTGGGGCTGGAGGAACAGAATGCCTCTTTTCCCCACCTTGTTTATTTTTGGGGGAGGGGCGGTGCGTATGTGTTTGTTTTTGTCCATGGTTCTTAAAGAGGAGTGCGGTGGGCTGTGGCAATCTTGTGAATCATTTATTGTTATAAATATCACGGCTGGGGCGTACATCTACCCAGCTCGTGAATTCTCAGGGCCCTTTTTCTGTGCGTGCGGTGGGCCTGCCCGGGCCTCAGGCTGTCCTCCTGGCAGGTCCTGTAAACTCTGGTATTCTGGTCACAGTCCACGTTTCTGTGCTCTCACGATCCACAGAGCGCCCTGTAGGCTCTCTGAATGCGTTCTCCACTGCCTGCTCGGTGGAAGCAAGATTTTATTAGGCTTTATGAAAGTGAAACTTTTCTACCCTTGAATGCAGATTCTCTGGGGCGTTCTCAGAGCATTGTATAACATTTACTTCTCTGGCTTCTTAAATATCTGAAACCAAATGTGATCAGTAATTTAAAAGGAGCAGGGAAGGTTGATATGCATCACAGGTTGGAAGAATATTTGTTTCTATGGGACTGGAGTGTTCAGAGCTCTCCTTCTCCATCCCTTGACAATGGGGAAGTTCTGCTTTGAGCTAACTGGAAGCCATGTGTTCTTTAATTCATTTGACAAACGTTTGAGAGACTGCTCTGCTTCAGGCACTTTGCTGGGGATCTGGGGGAATGAATACATGTATTTTCCACACCTCCCTGTAGTTTACTGTGTGGATGGGAAAGCCAGGGATCAACAGGCAAACAAGTAAATATGCAATTACAAACTAAGAGACGTGTTATTGGGGCAGGGATAGGGACAACAGAGGATGTTGGTTAAGCCGAGGTGTAAAGGATGAGAAGGAGCCAGCTGGGTGTGGGGCTGGAGTGTGGGGAGTGACCGGGACAGTGGTTCCCATGACATGAGAGAGGCCAGCAGAGGCCAGGAGATATTGGGCCTTGCAGGACGTGGCCAAAAACTGGGATTGTATTCTCTGCAATAGGAAATTATTGCAAGGCTATAAGCTGTGAGTGACATTTTCCTATTTTCAGCTTGTTTAAAGATTGCTATGGTCTCTGGGTGGAGATGGGAACATCCAAGAGCAAGGGTGGAAGCTCAGGGTCCCGTGGGTGGCACTGCTGCTGCTGTGCTGGCTGGAGATGACAGTCCGTGGTGGTGGCAGTGGGTGGGGAGTCCGAGTCAAGTTATAATTTGAAAGATGGACAAACTCAGGTGTGTTGGTCTGGATGACTCTGCACTGCTGAGTTTCTTCAGCTGGCCCTCTGCCAGCCCTACCTGTGCCCTCCCCTGGCGGGACGTCATCTCACAGGACTGACCACCTGGAGTGTCTATCTTCTTTCCCCAAAGACTGTTTGGAACCCTTTATGGTGGTCCTTGAGAAAGGAAAGAGCAGAGCTGGCTGGATTCCCTGCCTCCCCAGCCCCCCTTGAATTATGTTACTCCTTCTCAAGCCTCAGTTTCCCCAGCTTTTCTTGAGAAGTGGATGCAAGCACGCTCAGCGTGCCTGGACTCTTCTTTCTCCCTCCCCACAAGCCCACCAACAGCCCTTCCTCCAGCCACCACTCCCAAGTTCCCCAAGGTCTGCAATATAATTTAGCTCAAGCCTTTAGTTAAAGACCAGGGCCAGTAGGTAGCTGATTTTCCCAGTCCTCGGGTTGGACACTTGGCAGGTTTCTGTGCTGGGACTGAGGAGCCGAGGGGAAGGAAGTGGAGTGACTGATAATTAAAGGATCCCAAGGGCCCCAGTCTGGTCCATTTGGCCCAAAAGGGGTCCTGCTCTGTGGGGATCTGGTCAGTGGTCATGTGTGCACCTGACCTTCTGGAGGGTAGGCAGCTACCACCAGGGGCCGGGGCGGGGCCGCCGTGGGTGGGGGTTGGGGGGCAGGGATTAATTGCTTGGACAGAATATTCCCAGTGCCCAACTTCGAGTTGAATTAACTTCCAAGAAAATGTCTAATATCTCTCTCCTTTTCTTTGGAGAAGCAATAACTACTTGAATCCGTCCATCTGTGTTTCTCCCACCCTCTGCATCCTGGGGAACCACAGAGGAATCTGAAAAAGAAGTTGCCAAAATCAAGGTGGAGCATGAGCCTCCCAGGTATGCTTGGGAGCAGAGGAAAGGGGAAAATAATGTTTTTGTTTCCCTGAAACACACACACACCCCCTCGCTCCCAACCAAAACCAGATGAATATTTTAACACTAGCGCGTTTTGTTCAAGCCGGGAGCACACTACATTCCTGGCAAGGCCAGAGAATGACCTGAAAACCTGAATATTTCAGGGAACAAAAGGTCCTTGGGTCTACCTCCGTCCAGGGTTATTTGAAGACTGGTTCGGGGGGTTTCGGGGCATGGGAGGAAGCGGGCAGGATTTCTGCTGGTCCCCCACCCTTCCAGGCTGCGTGTTGTGGGAGCCCATGCCCTGCTCCGTGGCACCAGGCACCCGTGTGGAGCCATGAGGCCCGAGGCCCCAGCCCCCAGCCGTGCACCAGGCAGAAAGGAGGAGGCGGGAGAGAGGAGGAGAGGGCGAGAGGCGAGGGGGCTGGGAAATAGAGAAACAAACTCTATTTTCTGCTCATCTGTGGCTGGAGGCTCCCGCGGCCCACAAGCTCTCGGAGTGAAGCAATTTCAGACAGGGATGAGTGTCTGTTTTTCCCTGGAGCAGAGGCTAAAAAACCCTGAAAGCCCTCAGTTTCTCTTCCCTTAATATCCTGTTTTAGAAAGTGCAGTTGTGAGAAGGTGAAGGAAATGAAGAAGACCCTTAGCAAATGGAAGCAGTCTTTCCCCTTCTGGAGCCAGAGGGCAGAGAGGCCTTACTCCAGCTGCTATGGATGGGATGGACAGAGGCCGCCTCTGGGATTGGGAGAGGGAGCTTGTTGCTGAAAGGGGTCCCCGGCAGGTGGCCATTTGCCGTTCAGAGACCCATCCTGTCTTGGGGGATGTTTACTGGGACTGGTGCCATTTGAGTGGCTTCAAAGGCTTTGGACAATGGCACACCCAGCTCCCTGCTGGAGAAATGAGGATCTTGGAATACCACGGCTCTGGGCTCTGCTGGTCCTGCCTTTCTTACAAATGCAGGTGCTAGACATTCCTTCCCCCGACCCCTGCCACAACCTTCTTTCACGTGCCCACGGTGTGTGCCTACCATGTGTCTGGGTCGAGCAGACACTGGCCTTTACTGCAATGTGAGTGCAGAGTTTCAGAGGCAGCCTGGTCCAGGGTGGTTGGGAGCTGGGTCTCTATCACTGGCAAATAGGAACTAGAGAGGCGGTTATGTCCTGGAGAGACCTCTTGCACCTGCATGGTGGAAGGAGGACGGAAGCTTCTTCTACAGTGGAGGTCTCCCTCTTGTGCCGTCAGTGGGGTGCAGGGAGATCCTTCTCTCCATGAATGAGGAGGGTCGGCACTACCTGTGGCTGCCAACAAGGTTTCCTGCGGGCTTAAGTCACCTCCTGGCCTCGCCCTCCCCTTCCACTTACCTGCCGCAAGTTCGGCGGCTGCTGGACTGCCTGCCCTACCTTTCTAGTCTTGCCACCACGTATCCCTCCTCTCTCTTGACCCTGCTCGGAGAGATGTCCCAGCCCTCCTTTTCTCTGTAGAGATGCTGGCTCCTGGCTGGCCGCTGGGCCTCGCTGGATGTGGGGCGCTGGCATCTGCCCGGGTGCAAGGCTCAGTTCTGCACCCTGCTCTCTGGGCAACTAGGCCAGTCATGTAACCTCACTGTGCCTGCTTTGTCCTCAATAAAACAGTGATGATGACAGCAGCCTCCCCTTATGTGTTAGTGAGAATTACATAAGCTAAGTATACAAAGTGCATAGATCAGTGTTGACATGGGGTAGCGATGAGTAGATACATGTTTGATATTATTATGTCTGTGGGAGTTGATTTCTTTTCCTACAACTCTTTACCATTCCTGGAAACGTGGCTCGCAGCACCCCTCCTGCAGGGAGTCCACCGGCTCGCCTGACTCCAGGTCTTCCATCGTCTGCTCTAGGTGGTTGAACACCCAACCTTACTGCCTTGTCGTCTGCCCGGGCTGTCTTTAATGTTGTCACATGCATTTGGCACATCTCAGTTAGTTCCAGATTCCTTTCAGAACAGGGACTTGCCTGTCTTCTCATCTGTGCCCCCTGTTCCTGGCCCCGAAATTCTAGATTTAGTAAATGCTTAGTAATCACTTGCTTCACTGAATAGTATTAAACTACATTTTTTAAAAGGTAAAGGTCTTTCACTTCAAAGACTATATCTAATAAAGAAGGAATATATGTGCATATATTCCTTATCATATGGTATCTGCTCTGGGCGAGACCCTGGGAATCACGCCCAGTGCCAGTGAAAAAAATTCAGCTCAGAGAAGAATTGTTTGCTCAAGGTCACAGCATTTGGAAAGGCACAGGTAGGACTTGAATTCAGGGCTCTGAACTCTACTGGGGCAGACTGTGTGGGCAGCAGAGAGTTGGGCTCTGGGGGTTTTCCAATAGGACTGATTTTCTGATGAGTAGGGGCCAATTTGCTAAGGGTTGACCTTGGGCTAAGGGCTGCTGCAGCCTGAGTATGCAAGTCTGTGAAAGAGTGCCTGCTTCCAGGTAGCATCCAGGGGTGGCATGGTGGCCTCCGTTTTTATTGGTAGTCAGTGTAGTTGCATTGGGGCTAACACTCAATGGACTTGACTCTCTTAAGGTTCAGGGCACCTGGCAGTGCCCAGCCCAGCTACTGCTCTTGCCTGCACCCCTGCCCCTGGCACCATGAGCGCCCTTGGACAGCAGCTGGCCAGGCCCTCCAGTCAGCCTCCTAGGCTCAGGGACCACAGCCACGGTTGCTGTTCCAGCGCTCCCAGTGCTGTCTTGGTATACGGTAGGTGGTCAACCCAGGCAGCAGGGAATATGATGAGGGCCAAAGGGATTTGTCTGGTTCTGGCAGTTTCCTCCAGAGAGCAAAGGAAACTTCTGGTTCCATGTCTGGGTATGGAGTTTGAGAAGCGGGATGAACAGGGTAGGGTGAGAACACTGGCCTCTGAAATAGCCCCGCCCCTCTGTCTCTCCCAGAAAGCAGGGGTGCTACCTGTGGTGATCAGGAGAGGGCCAGGGGAGAACCAGGGCCCCTACCCCAAGACAGAGTTTGGCTTTTACTTCTCCCAGCAGGTTCCTCAAAGTGTGGTCCAGTGACCCACACCATCCACAGTGTCTCAGCCTGTGCAAGAAACACAGAAGGTCAGGCCTCACCTGGTCCTGCCAAACCGGAATCTGCATTTTAAAAAGAGCTCCAGGTGATCTGCATGCTCAGTCAAGTTTGAGAAGGGCTGACCTGGAAGTCAGGGCACCCAGGGCAAAGGCTGAGGGAGATAGGACAGTGCCCTCCCACCTGGCCTCTGTCAAAGCCCTGCCCCCTGCCAGCCATACAGCTTAGGGATATGGCCTCTCCTGGTTTCATTTCCTCCTAGATAAGCTGGCCTGTCTCCCTGTGCTGCTGAATGAGGACTGGGGCAGCCACTCATAACACTTGCCGGGCACTTAGCACACAGCCCAGGCATCATGAGTGCTGACTGGGTGTGATGTCAGAGGCTTTAAGAACCTAGAGAGTGAAGGAGCTGAGTCAAGTGGGAGGGAAAACCACTGATCTGAGAAGCTAGTTTTGCATTGGGCTTGTTTAGTGGAGCTTAACTTGGGAGCTAAATACCCGCCAAGACTCCCTGTGGAATTCTTACATGAAATGGCAGGAGATGGGGAGCCAGAGTTAATGTTGGTGGTAGTAATTTTTTTTAAATCTAAAAAAAAATGTGTTGAAAGCCAGTGAAACCCCTGGTGATCGCAAATGAATTGCTTAAGTTCTCTTAGCATATCTGCTTTCCTGAGTGATGCCTGGGTTCGCGCGAATGAGCCGCTTTCTTCTCATTATGAAGGTGCAGACTCCTCCATTGACTCCTGGTTCCGGCTGGCAGTCTGGTATGGGCCTGAGCCCTCGGTCAGCATGTGGGAGCCGCATCCGCGTGGGGTGGCAGGAGGGGCTCTGTGGGCAGGGCCAGGCATCTGGGCCTCCCAGCAGCTTAAATGTCTCCGATTAGCAAGTCGAGCGGGAAGAGGTGCTAAAGAGAATCCTTCCCGCCTCCTCCGCTGGCATGTTTTGAAGGGAGTTCAGTTATGAGACTATTAAAATGTTATTTTGATAATTAAGCCCACAGCTGTTCCGAGGGCGGCAGGGGCAGGCAGCGTGCAGGCGGCAGAAGGCATGGTGCTCTCTCAGGCTCCGGGAGAGAGGGAAGGCAGGAGGGAGCAGGGCATGGTGAGATCGGGCGCAGGACCTGGAGTGCAGCTGGCTGTAGGCGGAGAGTGCTCCTGTCATTGGGTCCAAGGATGCCTTTGAATGACTGGAGGGGACAGTGGCTCCAGCAGGCTTCCTGTTTTGGGTATGGCAAGCTTCCTCCCATGTGGGGCTACCTACTAGGTTTTACCACAGACTCTCAGAACAGGGGTCCCTAAATCAGTGGTTCTCCAAGGGTCCACGGACCAGCAGCAGCAGCAGCAGCAGCAGCAGCAGCAGCAGCAGCATCACCTGAGAGCTTGCTAGAAATGCAAATTCCCAGCCCTGTGCAGACCTGCTGAATCAGAGACTCTGGGTGAGGACTGGCAATCAGTGTTTTGCTTTTTTAGAGACAGGGTCTTGCTGTCACTGGCGTGCAGTGGTGCTATCATAGCTCACTGCAGCCTCAAACTCCCAGTGATCCTTGCGCCCCAGCTTCCTGGGTGGTACAGATGTGTACCACCATGCATGGCTAATTTTTAAAATTTTGTATAGAGATGGGTCCCACTATGTGGCCCAAGCTGGTCTCGAACGCCTGACCTCAAGCAATCCTGCCACCTCAGCCTCCCAAAGACCTGGGATTACAGGTGTGAACCATTGCACCCAGTTTGTAATCTTTGTGTGAAAATATTCTCCAGCCGATTCTGATTCACTAAAGTTTGAGAACCACTTTCCTTAAAGTTCACCTGGCAAATGGGGCTCAGTGTGCAATGATTCCTTAGAGATTCGTATGGCTTGCTGTGAGGTATGGGTGAGGGCATGGGGGTGATCAGCAGGTTCACCACATGTAGGCATCCCTGATCTAGTCCTGTTCCTTCATTGAACTGGATATCAAAGAGAAGCCCAGAGAGGGGAAGGGGGTTGTCTAAGGTCACTCAGCACATCAGAACAAAACTGGAATTAGTAATCAGCTGGGTCTTTTGATTCCAGATTTTTCTGTTGGACTATTGTTTGGAAAGCAGAGGATGGATGCAGTGATTTGAATGTATTCCCCAAATTTCGTGTCTCCAGACTTAATCCCAAAATCCGTATTTTGAGTCATTTGGAGGTGGGGCATGGGAGGTAATTAGGATTAAAGTCATCAGGGTAGGCCCATGTGGTGGAACTGGTGTCTTTATGAGGAGAGGCCTGAATGGACATGCACACACTTGCTCTCTTGCCATGTGATGCCCTGCACCATGTTATAACATAGCAAGGAGGCCCTCTCCAGATGTCATCTCTGTGCTCTTGGACTTTGCAGCCTCCAGAAGCATGAACGAAATAAACTTATTTTCTTGATAAATTCCTTATCTGTGGCATTCTGTTATAGCAACAGAAAATGGAGTAAGACAATAGAGCTGGGCGAGAAGAGGTTTCCACTGGAAGTGATTAGGTAAGCCAAGGAGATGCCCCACGGTTTACAAACCCAGAATATATTCACTGGCCTGGAGTCTCCCAGCATCCTCTAGACATGTTCTGCTGGGAGTTATTGCAGGGCATACATCAGTCCACCCATGCGTCCACGCATCCACTGGTCCATCCATGTATCCATTTACTCCTCTGCTCACTTCTACCTTCCATCCATCCATCATCCATTGTCCACATGTTCGTCCATCCATCCAAATATTTAAGTCGCCATTCACTTACCCATCTGCTTGTTCACTCCCATCCGTTCATCCATCCGCCTGTCTACTAGTTAGCCAAACCTTGCCGCTCTCCCTTGTGAATAGCCTACATGTACTGGGCAATACATAACATTCTCAACCAGTAGAAACCTAAGTTAACCCAGGTGACATGAGTGGGTCACATGAATTCTGTAAGAGACTATTGAGTGAGGATGATGACAGCAGTTGAGTCTGCCTAGGGCCTGCTCTTCCATTCCTCCCATTGCCAGCATCCCTCTCCAGTGTGCACTGTGGGAGACCTCATGTTCCCAGCCGTCGTATCACCACCACCTCCCTCCACAGCTTCTTCGTGGTTCCTTGAGCCATGGTAGTACGTGTCAGCTGGTCTCTCCGCCAAGCAGCCTCTTTCAACTCGTGCTGTCACTCACGATCTGGAAGTACCACAGTTGATCATGCCACTTCTCGAAGACTCCAGTGGGCTCCTTAGTGCCTGTAGAAAGCAGCCCACTGTTTTGCTCAGCCACGTGATGTTCTCTGTGCTTGGCCCAGTCTAGGTATCAGCGTTATGGCCTTTGGTTCCCAGTTTGTGCTGTAGCTGGAGTGAGTGATTTGCTGTTTGCAGACTTTGTTTGTCACGTGCTTTGCTTGTTTCTGTGCATGCTGTCTCCTGTGGAAAACACCTTCACCCCATGTGCCTCACTCCTCCCAGTTAAAATCCTTCCCACTGTCCGTGGTCCTGCTCCGGTGCCTCCCCCTCCCTTTACTCATGAGGTCTGCTTTTGTGTCCCACAGGGATGGGACATTCCCTCTGCAGAGGGAATTGTCACGCGTTTGGCTCCTGTTTGCAAGTCTCATGCTCACAGCGGATTTCAGGCAGCTGCAGGTCTGTGTCATCTCCACTCCAGGTCACTGCCCAGTGCCTGACACACAGTAGGTGCTGCTTCTGAAGCCGGCAAGTTCAAGGCTTAGTTACATGTGTCTGACATGCGTGTTGTAAGGGAAAGACCTAGAAAGGGTACTGGGGTCTGACTGTTGGGTTAAAAGGCCTTGATTGTTTTCCCCTTAGTACATACGGTGCCTGGCACATAGTAGGTGCTCAGTCAGTATTATTTGAGTGGAAGAATGAATGAAAATATTTACCTTCTCCTTTAATGTTTGTAATTTCAAAATAAATATGGAGCAAAGAAAGCAGGACAAATACTAAAAATTCAGTACCCAACTTCCCCGTGCAGTGTTGCTCATCTAGGAGTGCAGCTGCCTGTTCCCTTGTCCCTGTTTTGGAGTGACCTGTGGGTTCGAGTGGGGAGGGGCTGTGCATTTCATTTCTGAACTCCCAGTCAGAAACTGCATCCTCTCTGCTCTTCTGGTCTATTCTGCGCCCCCACCACTCATCTGTTCTCTATGGTGGACTGGAAATGGCCTTCTGAATGTGTCTCCCTGTTTGGAGTCTTCGATCGCTCCCCATTGTCCTTAGGTAGAGACCCTCAATGTATCCCACAAGGCTCTGTAGGGTGGTCAGACACCCCCACACTGCCCTCCCCTCTATCTGTCACTTGCGCTTCACTCTGCATTCCAGCCACAGGCCTTTGTGCGTGCTGTTCCTCCGCTGGGACTTGCTCTCCATATATCAGACCTGCCGAGACACAGGCCTGACGCCCTCGGAGAGCTGCCCCTTTCCCTACCCTCCTGGGTGTCCATCTCTCAGGCTGTGGTTAGGTGGTGATTCGCATGTGCAGTTGGTGAATATCCTGCTCCCTGGCTGGACTGGGAGCTCCTGGTGGGCAGGCACCACCAAGACCTGAGGCTTTATGCAAGTAAGCATTTGATGCTTGTTTTTTGAATGAATGAATAAATGGATAAAAAAAGAAATACAAGGTAGGTGCTTAGCAGATGTTTATTGAATGAATAAATGGACAGCACAGTATAGATGCCTAGCAAATTCTTGTTGGATAAACCAAGAAACCCAAGCAAATTGAGAGGGCTCAGCACCTTGTTGGAAAGCTCTGGCCAATGACTCTTGCAACTGGGCCTTCTCCAGACCAGGGATACGATCTGTCTGTCCATCCAGCCCTCCTGCTCTTTCCCTGTTAGCTCAGGAGGCCCTACATGGCTCTGCCTTTGACCCTCCTGCCTGCTCTACCCCAGCAAGCAAGCAGGAGCTGGGAGAGGGTGGCCATGGGGCCCTAGAGGCCTCTGCTGATACACTTGTGCTGGGGGTGGCCTTCTGGTGAGTGATGGGATGGAGCCTGCCCTGGCCTCTGGCCCCTGATATCACGACTCTCTTTGAACTTCTGTAATCCTTTCAACTCCAGAGCTGTCTGGTCCAGCCCTGATCTGGAAACATCTTCCAGAACATCTGTTTTCCTGCTCAATCAATACACTCCCCAAAGAGGGCCAACTTGCCAAATATTATATATAACATCAAACATGCTATCTGAATTCAATTAAGTGATTTGGTTGGGGAAGAGGTTGTGGTAATTAAGCATACTGTTTCGGAGCAAATTATAGCAAACTGTTTCATTCTCCATTAGCAGGCACCTCTCTTGACTCTCTATGAGCTAAAAATGAGGAAGAGGAAGAAAAAGAATTAAATAAATACCCCCCCAACTTACCATATGAATGAAGACAGCTTGATTTATTAGAACCATTATGGGCTTTAATTTTTATTGGTGCTCTGTGACCATGGTGAAGTCACTTAACCTCTCTGAGCCTCAGCCTTCTCATCTGTAAAATGGGGATGGTAACACCCGTCTCACAGGGTTGCTGTGAGAGTTAAATGACATCATGAAAGAAGGAGCTTCCCTGGTACAATTCCATGCACAAAGCAGGCCTTCACTAAAGGGTCATGATGGCATGGAAGTGCACTGAGTCTGGATGATTTATGCTCCATCAGAGCCAGATTAGAAGTCCTTTTTCTACCAAATGCATCTCAAGAGTGTGCTAGTGTATTTGTGAGTTTCTGGGAGCAGGGATGAGGACTCTTCTGTTTCATTTTGCTTAATACCCATAATCCATAGCTCAGAGCAGGCAGGCTCCATAGGTGAGGAGGGGCAGAACACAGACTTCAGATGGTTTCAGGTCCTGGTTCAGCACTTCCTTTAGCAGCTCTGAATTCCTTGGGCGAGTTGCTTACACCCCTGCTACATCCATTTCCTCCTCTCTAAAGTGGTATATCACTAATTATTACTGACCTCCTAGGTTGCTGTGAGGATTAAATGAATTTAATAAATGGAAAGCACTTAAACAGTGCCTGACACATAGTAAGCTCCCAATACACGTCAGTTTTGTTATTCATTTATTTAAAGAATGGCCCGTTTAAGCTGCCAGTTTTTTTCCATGGGCACTCCACTGCTTAGGCTAGGGATACACCACAAAACCAGCCCCACACTAACAACAGTGCCCGTTTATCAAGTGCCTACCGTGTGTCAGTAGAAGGCCCAGAGGAGGCGCTTAACATCTATTTTCCATGGCTGTTGCAACAAGCCTTCTGTTACTTTCATCTTCCAGGGGAGGAAACTGAGGCTCTTAAAGTAATATAGCAGAGGCCACATAGGCAGCCAGGACATTACAGGGCTAGGATTTGTACCTAAGCCTATGGGACCCCAACATGACTCTCTTTTCATTCTGTCATGCTGCCACTCAGGAAAATACACCTCCCACCCTGACCCTAACTGGGCATCTGCTCTGTGCAGACTTTCACATCTGCAGCCTCAGTGGATTGTCCACAAGTCTTGGAGGATTTGTATGTTGACCCCCATTCAGACCCCTAGCAACTCCCTTCTCCAGAAATCCATGAAAAGCTCATTCTGGGTTGAGTGAGGTGGTAAGACAGGTTCATCATTCCCGAAAGAGAGGAAACTGGTTCGAAGGATTTTTGTCATCCAGGAGGGAAAAGATGACGGCCTGAAGAAGGATGCTGGTAGCAGACTTGGAAAGGAGTGGGTAGATTGTGGAGAAAACAGGATTGGTCACCAGTGGGCATGCGCAGTAGGTGCTAGCGTTTTTAGAGGCGGAGGTGTTCCCTGGAGAGACGTTGTTCTGGGAAACCTTATTAGAAGGGGCTGGTGGGGTCTAATCTGACTCCTGAAGGAGGGATGGGGTCATTTCAGACAGTAGAGACATGAAGAGTAAAGGTTTGGAGGTGGGAAGGCCCTGGGACCAGCTGTGGGGAAAAGAGGAGGACGTGAGAAGGTTCCTGCATTCAAGGAGCTCCCTGTGTGTTCTGGGACAAGAGGCCTGCAGCCAACAGTGGATCAAGCAGAGTGATGTCCGACACCAGCTATTCCGCAGATTTGGGTGGGCTGGGAATTTTAGTGCCAAGGGGAGGCTGCCAAGGATAGGAATGGGTGTGGGAGATATTGGGGAGCCCTCATTGGACCCAAAGGCCTGCACAGAGAGCATTTGTCATTCATTTATTCATTTGTTCGGACCATCAACGTACTAATACTGTGGGGCAGGAGACCAGGCAGAGGCAGGACAGGAGACAGAGGAGCAAAAAGGAACAAAAACCCTGCCTGCCAGGCACTGAAGGTTTAGGAGGCACACAGCTGTCAGAGGTTTTTTAAATTGCAAGAGCTGGAACCCTGCCCCCAGCTGGTCTAGGGAACAAGGGGAAGGGCTCACTGCTGCTGAAACTAGGGCTTCTCAAGGCACAGCAGGCCCAGCCCTACCCTCTCTCTCTCCAGCTCTCGGTCCTCCTTTTCTCTATTAGCCTCCCTCTCTGCCAAAACCCTTGCAGTATGGTAGGGAAAGTGGCTACCAGCCTCTCCAGGCCCACATTCTACCAGCTTAGCAATCTCATGACATTATACCAGAAAATTCTTACAATTGGCTCTGATTGGCCAGGCCTCGTCACATGTTCATCTTTGAGCTAATCACTTTGTCCAGAGGCATGAAATACACTCATTGGCCAGGCCTGAGTCACATGCTCTTCCTGGACCCAATCACTTTATCCAGAGACATGGAACACACTGATTGGCCAGTTCTGAATCACATGCTTAGCTATGATTCAGGGGTGCCAATATTCTCTGATGGAGGTTCCCTAAAAGACACTTGGGTCATTGTTCCCAGAAGGAGGGAGAATGGATGCTGGCAGGAATAAAAACAAGGTCCACTTCCAGAGCAGTATAGGCAGACTCTCCCCTGCAGGAATAAGTGGAATGAGTGCTTAGGGCGGGGTCCACCCTGTCAAGTGGGATGTTAGGAGCTGGCCATCACAGAGGGCTGGGTCCATGGGAAGAGGGGTCTTCTGGGCCAAGGAATGGGACAGCTGGTGGAGTCCATATGGGCAGAGGGGGCCCTAGCCTCTCTTGGCATCTCATGCACCTAATTTCCTTGCATCTGCACTGGATGGCTATTCTTTACATCCTCCCTGCTGGGGCCAGGCTCTTTTCAAAGCCTTGCCTTTTCCCTGGTGAGTGCATTTCAGGGTGGTAATGGGAGCTTTTGTTAAGGCTGCTTGTGGTCCCATTCCTGGTTGGCCAGCATGAACAGCAACCGAGATGGCAGGGCTGGCTCTGACTAGGAGACCTTTTTCTTTTGAACCCTTCTGGGGTCTGTGTAGCCTGATTCTGTCTGGGCAGTGCATAGTGTTTTCTGGACAGAAACCCAAAGCTCACCCCTGTTTTCACATTGTGGAGCTGTGCGTCAGCATCATGGGAGCATCACAGTGGCAGCTTTATACCTCCCTTTTGTCCCAAGAGGGAGACTGTTTGGCTTGGGAAATGAAAGGATCAGCTCATGCCATCCTGGGTCACATCAAAGCCAGCTAAAGCTGGGTGGGCTAGCTCATCACGGCTTCACAGGCGTGCAGGCCCAGGCTGGCAGAGGCCCTAGTCCTAGCCCTGCTTGCAATGTACCTTGTGATCTTTGGCAAGTCTCTGTTCCTTTCTGTGCCTTGATTTCCTTATTTGTCCACACAGGAACATGAACACTTTCTGAAGGGTCAAACTTAATTCGTGAGTGATGTCATCAATTTGGACCCATTCCTTTCTGTCCCTGGAGACTTCTGAGCACCCCGTGAGAGTCCCAGTGAGAGGGCTCAGTCTTACCCCTCTTCTGTGCCATTGCTGTAGCTGGCAGCTTCAGAACACGTGACTCTCATGTCAGGAGTAACGCCTCCCCCCTACTCAGAGAATCAACTGTGAGTTTTGTGCACAGGCTGCCCCCTCTCAAGGTTGCTGCCTCCCCCCTCCCCAAAGTTCCCTGACACTCTCTTCCCCTCCCCTTCCCTGACTTCCAGGGTAAAGCTCAGCTCTGCCACCACCTCCCCTCAGCGCTGGCCGCCAAGCCATTACCCTCCCTTCTCACTGGCTGCACATCAGCACAGTAATCATTTTCAGATTTACAAGCATTAAATATTTTAATTTAATGCCTTGGCTCTCTTGTAATTCATGCACTTAATTATATGATAATTACTCAAATGAAAGAGATACAGCTGCTGCCGTATCAATTCTGAGGGAAGACTGGATTTTTGAGTTGGACTCATTTTGGGAGGTGGCCTTCCCCATCACCCAACTCCACATCCCTCCCTACAGGCCTCCTGCAGCCCTTCTTTTCTTTGGTCCATCTTTGGTCCATGGAATCTGTCATAGCCACTCCTCCCCCATCCAGTGCTGGGACTGGGCTGCAGGGGAGGTGAGAGTCTAGGCAATCTGCACCCATCTGCTCCAGGAACAGGGTCTGGGTTCTGACCCAGTTGGGTGACCCAGACTCTTATGGGTGCTGCTCTGCAAGCAGAGTATCTAATGACCAATGAGCCAGGTTGGGAGGAGCCATGGCCTTCTTTGAGTGGTAGAAGAGGAAGGACCCTGTCCCCGCCAAGCAGCAGAGGTGGCTGTGAGTGCTATTTGGGGGCCTCTGTGGCAGATGGAGAAGCCAGGAAGCCTGTCTCCTACTCTAGTGATGGAAGCCTGGGGATAAGGAGTCAACCTCTCTTCTGAGTATCTCCACTGAAAGTGGGGCTAAACCAGGCCTCCTACCACTGACCACCAGGGGGTTTGCAAAGACAGATTAAGGATGGATGGAAGGAAGGATGGGAGGGAGGAAGAGAGGGAGGGAGGGTGGATAGAAGGGAGGTAGGAAGGAAGGAAGGAAGGAAGGAAGGAAGGAAGGAAGGAAGGAAGGAAGGAAGGAAAGATAGATTGATGGATGGATGATGCTTTCTGATGGGAGCACCCACCTTATTTTTATTACCCCTTCCCTCCTCTTCTCTCCCCTCCACTCCTCTCCGTTCTCTCCTTCCATCCTTACCTTTTCCATTTTATTTTCCTACTTTTCTTCCTTTTACTCTTTCCCTATTGACATCTAAAATTATGTTTGATGCCTGAAGGGTACTGGCTGTTGTGTAAGAACTGTAACTATTAATATTTGGCAAGCATTTCAACTCCTGCCGTCCCCTGTTCGCGGAGCCCCATTGGGTCTGATGTTGCTGAGTGGATCAACTAGAGACCCTTTGAGTTGATGGCAACAGCAGATTTGAGAATCAGGTGGTGTTGCCTTGAGCCAGGTCCTCTTTGGTTCTGAGAGTGGGCAGCACTTGGGAGGGTTTCTGCAAAGCTGAGCCTGCTTCCTGGGGGGAGAAGAGCCCCTTTCTCTTACTGAGAATCAAAGAGAAGTGTCAGAGGACATCTGGGTGTCAGAGGGGCCCATGGTGCTCTGGCGCTCAGGCCTGAGCTTTTGAAGAAGCATTTCGGGTTTCCTTGGAATGGGAAGTTGAGTCAGGAGGGCGAAATTTCCGAGCCAATAATGCGTCCAGGCTTTTTGAAAGTTTCCTGGTTGTTCGGGTGGGCAACCTCCCAGTCTGAGGGAAGACTTGGCCACTCTGGGCCCACACGTTTCGTAGGTGTGGGAGAGCTGGACAGTGCATTTCTGCTGAAGTGCATGTTTGCACTGAAAAGGGTTACAAATGGTTTGCCCGTATGCAGACAATTTTCAGCTAGCTTACAGCAGCTGCGGCGCCGTGCTGATAGATTAAAAGCAGCAACCAGCCCCAGAATGAAGTGTATTAGAACTCCTGCTGGGTCGAGCTGGGGAGAGGCCCACACAGCTGTCATCCAGGCCAAGTTTCCAACCAAAACCTCAAGAACAGGATGGAACTCTGAGAAAAGTTAGCTTTCTAAATGAGGTGGCCGGCTGTTAATCAGGAGAGTGGGGAGAGGGATCCATGGAATGCTGGGGATTTAGAAGATGAGGACGAGGAGGAGATTGGTGGAGGTGTGCCGGAACTTTGTACAGAACTGTGACTTCCGGGGCCAGGGAACAAAGAGGCTGTTGCTGGTGGGGGCCCTTGGGCTGGGCACAGCACCCCCTCCTTCTGTCTTGCTCCAGACATCTGTCTTGGGAGCTGAGTGAATAAGAAGGACATCTGGGTGTCTCTACACTACTTCCAAAGGCGCCAAAAGCTCAGGACCACCGCACCATACCCAATGCCCCACGCCAAAATGGTAGGGCGACTCTCGGATCTGCGGAGCTGCACAGATCTACATTTGCCCCCAGGAAAGTTTACCGTAGAGCCGTCTGCTGCCAGCTGGCCTTCACTTTCTCCTGGCTACGACATGGGGGTCGTTTTGATTTGATACATCTAAGGGATGTCTTGTCCTCTTGTGTTGTGAAAGGCTCTTGTCAGGGATCAGGTCCTGGCCCCTGAGTCTGACTCAAGGCAGGAGAAGGGGGTCCTTCCCATTGTCACAGATACCACTTGAGAGCATATCTAGCATACCCCTATCCTTGGAAAAACCAGAATGCTTACAGATCTAGATATATTCTTCTTTTTTTGATATATACTTATTTTTGCATAAAGCAAAATGTTTCCTGTTGGAAGGGTCAGGTGAGTCTTTGCTGAAAAAAAAAAAAGAAATAAATCCAACTTAACTACATCATGATTATAAGCAGTACAGCATAAGGCCATAATTCAGTGGCAGTGGTGTTTGTGGTACCTGTATAGCAAATCTATCCATTTAAGAATTTGCTGTGTCCCCCCTTGGCCAGGCCACCAGGCAGCCCATCAGCTGCAGATGTGGCAGTTGTGTAAGCATCAGGTGCACTTGGTCATCAAGGAAACACTAGGCAAAGAGCCTGTTGGTATCACACATCAGCTGGGGCAGTCTTACATTGGGAAGAGCTGCTGTGCATGACCTCGGCCCATCAGATGGTGGGAAATAAGCTCTGCCCATTGGTGGCGTGATTGGAGGCTCTTGAGCAGACATGGAATGGTGGTTTCTTTCCTGATGAGCAGTCAGGTTGTAGATGTTTTCTTGGATTCCTGAGCTGGCTGGGCTAGTGGGATGGGTATGTTTCAGTGGCAGGCCATGGGGAGGGGTCTCACGGGTGAGGGAGGGGTGCAGGTGGATGCCATTGGCCTGGTCGAAGGGTGTGGTTGGGATGATGCAGACAGGTCTAGAGGCCAAAGACATGGCTCTGGGAGGCAGGCCGCCTTGGTTTGAGTCTGGGCTCTGTCACTTATTGGCTGCATGACTTTGGGCAGGCTGCCCCACTTTCCGTAACTGTAAAATCAGGATAATGACAGCATCTCTCTCAGAGAGTTGTTATGGAGATTAAATAAGCTATCATGTGTCTTAAACCTTGTGTGTTGCTTTATAAATTACCCAGCTCCCAGTTCTGCAGGCTGTAGAAGTATGGCACCAGCATCTGGGGAGGGCCTCAGGCTGCTTCCACTCATAGCATAAGAGGGAAGAGAGCTAGCATGTGCAGAGGTCACTTGGCAAGAGAGGAAGCAGGAAGGAGGGGAGAGGTGCCAGGCTCTTTTTAACAACCGGCTCTGCAGGAACTAACAGAGCACGAACTCACTCATGCTTCTGCCCCTGTGACCCAAACACCTCCCACGAGACCCAGCTCCCAACACCACCACACTGGGGATTAGATTTGAGGGGCCAAACATCCATACTACAGCAACATGTGAAATGCTTACAGCTATGCTGGCCATTTAAGTACCCAATGAATGTTGGCTACTTGGTCAATCTTCCATACTCTTGATTAGTTTGACAAGAATCCTCGAATCATCTGGTCTGATTCTAGAATCCATTCATAAATCTCTTCCACAAATGCCCAGCTTTCCGTGAATGCCTCCCATGATGGGGAACTCACTCTAGGCTGCTGTCACAATCAATCATAGACAACTTCTTGTGGATCTAGTTTCCAGACTGTACTTTTTTGGTGGTTCTCACCTGATACAAACACTTTCCTGATTTCTTCAGTATAGACTCCCAAGAACAGTCAACAGCTGCCACCCATCGAGTTCGTACCAGACCAGGCTCTGTGCCAAGCACTTTACATAATCTCATCCATCCTTCTGTGGCCTAAGAGATAGTTGTTATTTTGCCTCCATTTTACAGATGACGATAAAGGATCAGAGAGTGGATTTGTTTAAGGCTCACACAGATCCAGTTTGTCTGGCTGGGACTGAGAACTGTCTGATGTCAGGATCCATGTTCCTAACCTTTATCCTTTCCAAGCAAGCTCAGAACCAGCCAATTATTCACTGTTTTTCTCTGCTTCTCTCTTCTCAACTGCAGTCAGCCCACTCTTCCATGATAGTTTGTTCCCAGTGATGTTTTACTTGCGTGATTTGGGGAGACCGTATAGGGATTGTTACCTTCTGTGAGATATTATATATCCATTAAACTAGTAGGATAAATTCTGTCTGGAGGAGACAGAAACCACTCACCACTGTCGTCTAGTCTCTTAAATTAATAAAAGTAATAATCTGATAAACTGGTTATTGTAATTTATCCCCGCAAAGCAGAGCATGTGCCTGAATTGTCAATTGGCCCTCAGAGCAGTGGAACCTAGCTAGCAATTACCAGAGGCCCAGTGAGCAGGGACACTGCAATCCTGGGCTCTTCAAATTAGGAGAAATAATGAGTGCGTCCAGAACACATCCATTTTTCAGCAAGTGCTGCATGGATTATAAAATTTATTATCAATAAAATTATTCATTTGTGCGCTATGCCGCACTTAATGCACCTGAAGTGAGAAATTAGAAGTGTGTTTAATTCTGGGGCTGGAAGAAAATACAAGTGCAGCAAATTTGCAGTAATGGGAGAAAGTCAAAAAAAAAAAAAAGGAATCAATTTAGTGATTGCTTTTATATTTTGGAAGAGCAAATTGGTTTTTCTTTCTTTTATATGATAAAAGCATACACATTCACTTAGATCCATGGTTCCTGTATTGCTTTCAAAGAATATTTAAAGAGAAGTTATGAATTAAGCGGAATATACTAAGGTGAAAAGTACATGCTTGTCCTCTGTATTCTATATATCTGGTGCATATATATGTATGTATATATCTGTATATCCCTCTATACATGTGCACACACACAGAGTGAAGTAGATGTAGTTGGTAAATGTTTAATAACTTCCTGTCTGATAAAAAACAGAATTTTGATTTTGTAGCCTTTGCCGATTTCTGTGGTGTAAATACTCCCACTGTGCGCCAATTTCAGTCTACCAATATCATTTCACTGAATCTGGAGTTGGGAAGAGAAGCGCACAGTTGGCTCTCAGGAGTCAGTGTGAACTGGCTCTAGCACAGCCCTGTTTTATATGTGCACACATACATGCATCTAGACAGACACGTATTATCTCTATGGTTTAAGAAAAAAAGAAAGGAGGCATAAATGCTCTCCATCAGTTTGAGCCCTGAGTATCATCTGTGTGTTTTCTCAAGTGCCAGCTTCCTTTAGTGAATTTGCATGTACATTTTATTCAAGTAAAGAGCAGCCTCCTGCCCCGGAAACACAGTGACTTTATTTTCATTAAGTTCCACGTGCAAAAGGAAAAAAGAAAAGAAGAAAAGAAGAGGTGAAGAAGGAGGGGGCGAATCCAGGCTTGGCTTCGCTTGCATTAGCAACACTGGCTTGTCTTCAGCGTACTCGGCGGACTCCCCTCGGTTTTTATCCAGCCATTGTTCTTTTTACACCGAGTTTGCACACTGTGGCGCGTCTGGGGAATTTCAGCAGTTGGAATATACATGAAAAGAGTTCCGTTCCACTTTCATAAGGTCCCTGGATGGCTTGGACGAGGCCTCAAGGCCCCATGGTAGAGCCGGCACCACATTCATATTCCTTCCCACACCACACACGATAGCACGGAGCCCAGACCAATCGAAAACTTGACAGTAAGCCTTTTGATTTTGCGGGGAAACCTTCATCACGCTGCGAGAGGGAAGGGAATATAGCCCAAACTGGACTTCATACTGTGGCAAGCTTGAAATCCCAGCCCAACCGCAGAGCCGGCTGATTGGAATAGTTGGAAACTGTGTCCAGGAATTCGGCTGCAAGAACTTGGCTCACAGCAACTTCGACCTTTTTGAAAGAAAAATTGTCAACTGGGAGAGCCACTTGGGGCCTGGATTTAATCTGTCCAGACAGTAAAGATTCACGGAAATGATTGGCCAAGTTTCCCTAAAATGGTCAGCGCTCCTGCCTACTTGGGGACTCCGGGGGTGGGGAGGAGCAGGCTCGCTGGCTCCGGGTGACAGCTGTCGTCACTGCCGCGATGATGGCAGTTGTCACTGGCTTCGACGCTATTGCTATTTTGTTTATCGCCAACCTGCTGCTTCTGAGATAGCAAGTCAGAGGTACAAACAAAGCTGTACAGAGCATATGTTCTACTCGGTACCCTGCTCTCAGGCTGCTGTGACAGGGTGGCAGTTTTCTGGGCACACCTTTTGCCCTGGCAAAGTCACCGTGACATTTAGACGGCCAAAGACCAAAGACAGGGTAACACTGAAATCATAGATGTGTACTTGGTAAATCTACAAGCAGTGGTACCGTTTGTACCTCTTTTGGGAGGACGTCTGAGGGCTTTCTTAAGTGGGATCGTGCCTTCATCTCACTCATCTCTGTTTGAAAATTTTAGTGAATACGGGACCCTGCTATGAAATACCTGTGAAATTCAAGCGTCTGGGCACCATTGGCCAGCAATGTCCTTATGATTCTTATATAGGCAGTAGACCTTGGTTAAATGCACAAAAGATGGAGCTTGGAGAAGGTCCAGAGAGCCAGGAGTCGGGAGCGGACCGTCCGCAGGAAAACATATTGTCATCAACTCTTCTTCGTTGACAAGGATATTAAGCCCTGGTCTTTTCAGTGGGGGAAGACTCATGCTCTCAGGACAGAGATAAGTCGGTGATATTGAGATAGGATTGGGTCCAGCCACTCATTCTGCAGCATGAGAGGGTTGGAGTAATTTCATCAGGGATGGATGGAGACTGGTGAGGGTGTTCCCTGGGGCCTATTAGAAAGATGAGGGGGAGTCTCTCACCATCTGACCCCATGCTGATGCTCCAGCCCACCATACATCATTAGTAGGGAAGGCTTTGTTTTTCTGTTTTTTATTTCCTGTGCTCTCTCCTGTTCTCTGACTCCCCTTGGTACTGAGCGGAAAAGTACAAAGCAGAAAGTGGCAATATCCTAAGACTTTGCCCCTTTTTCATGGCTGAGCCGCATAAGTCAGTTGACCTCTCTGGGCCTCGGTTTCTCTATCTGTGAGTTGGAAAATACTCCCTACCCCAGACACATAACTGCCTTTCAGAGTGGCATTTAGGGACCCAGGGGATGGCGAGAAGGTGGAAGGGGCAGCTGACTCAGGCCGTGCTTGGAGCCAGCCTGGGCTAGGGATGTCCAAGGTTGGGGGGAGCCCCTGTGGCCCCTAAAGAGCTCAGCACCTGCCCCCACCTTAGACACCCCTGCCTCTGACATCCCCCTTTCTGAGTGGTCCTGGTGTCATTGCTGGGCCCCTCCAGGTGGGATCCCCCCCTCAAACCCCGCTCACTTCCAGGTACACCTTGGTGCTTCCCAATGCCAAGACTATTCAGAAAAGGGCAGAAACCTAGTAATTTATCAGCTGGAGAGTGTTGTAAAAATAAATGTCTTCTGGAGGTTGAAAGGTTGTCAAATACACACTGAGCCTAATTGGGTCCTCAAAATGTGCAATTCCTGCCAATTTCATGGAAGGTGTGGATGTGGAATGTGTGTGTGTGTACAAGTGTGTGCATGTGTGTGCATGTACATGTGTGCATGTACCTGTGTGTTCATGTGTGTGGATCCCTGAGCAGAACTGGGCGGATGCTAGCTTTTGGGCTGTGTAGCTCTGCCTATCTCTGTAGGTGCCTGGGTCTGGGGATGGGTCTACTACTGAGCAACAGGCATGATGTCCCCTGCACATTGGTGAGGGGCCCTGCAGCCACTTCTGGGCCTCCTCCTCTTATCCTGAATCACCTCCAGTTGGGAAGTGACCCAGGGCTGAGGCCAGGACCTTTGCCAGGCTACCTCAGGGCAATTCACCTTCTTCATGCCATGGAACTTTGCTTGCCCCCAACAAGTAAACATCTTAATACTAGCTAATGCTCCTCGAGTGCTTGTGTGCCAAGCAGAGTTTAAGTGCTGTACATCCTTTATTTAACTCATTTAAGTCACCCCTTAGCTCTATGCAGAGACTGTGAGGATCAGATGCAGTGCTGTCAAGACTGCCCACCATTGCTGGCGTCTGGGGCCCTGCACGCTCCATCCACAGGTTCCAGTGACGGAAGCCTGCCCTGGAGAGTTGACCACCGGATTCAGAATTGATCACAAAAGCAGTCCTTGCCTCCGTTTTACTGCGAGTAAAACTGGCTTCAGAAACCCCCACCGCTGCAGGATGCTGCTGTGTAGTCCAGTCCCGCTGTTTGTCGGCTCTCTCTGTGGTGGGACGCACGTCTCTTCCCCTCTGTGGGCTGTTTCTCTGTTTGAGGCTCAGCCCCTCTGGAGCCAGCCCTCTCTGGCTTTGGGGGCCCCAGGTGCCCAGGCCCAGATTGCTTCTCCAGATCTGGCTGCCAGCGCTGAATTGATCACTTCCTTGTAGGGCTGGAACCAAGGGGGCTCAGGATGGAGCCTCTTCCTCCTGGCCTTTCCTGAGATTCCTGCGTGCTTATCCTGTGGGTGGGAGGAGGCCTTCTGCCATCTGTGTGGCCTTCATGGGAGATGTGTTTCTGCATCTTTGTGAACTCAGTGCTGTGCCTTCAGAAGGACAAGTTCCCACCCAATCCACCCCATCACCTGACAGCTCCTCCAGCCCCAGACCAGAGGCTGCTTCTGCTGCCACTTCATTCTCTCACCTGTGCCAACCTCGGAGCTCTGCAGCCATGCCATCCTTTTCCACCCAAGCACCTGTGACCCCACCACCAGGCCCTGGGGTCAGAGGTTGCCCCAGGGCCACTTGCCCCTAGGATCCCCTCCTGCGGCTCGTCTAGCCTCAGTGGCCCCGGGAGTTTTGCCTCATTCTGCCCAGCCTGCAGCCCTCTCCACTGTCGCTGGCTTGTTTGTTCAGCCAAGACAGCCAACCCGGGGAGGAGGAGCAGGCGGGGGCTGTGGTGTCTGCCCCCCTCCATTCCTCCTGCCAGGCGCTCATTTGTATGCAGAAGGGATTAGGCGGAATTTACCGTGGCCTCACCCTGGGGAGCTGCTCGCGCCCTAGGAATACTCTCCGATGGCGGCGTGCAGTTGGTAAGATTAGAACAGCCCCTCTGCCGCCCCGCACGCCCTGGTCACTCTCCAGGCCGCCAACATCGAAATCATTTTCATTTATAACCTTTTTGATCATCCAGCCTCAAAGAGGGCCCGCCTTGTGTGACAGCAGGCACCAAAATGGCCCAATTATTTGGAAGAGGAGGGAGCAGCTGAAAACAGTCAGATGTGAGAGGCAGGGCACTTGATCTGGGCTCAGAGCTTTTTTCCTGCCTTCTCCCACCAATATTTTTACAGCTGTTGACATATATTGAGTTACATGTGCCTGGGCTGGATCCCCGTGGTACTGTTTCAAAGATCTGTTCACCATAAAGTGTGCTGCTCTCAAGTAAATGACTGACTTCAAGAAAGCACAGTAGTTTAAATGTTACTATAAATACAGGAGCTAAGACATTTTAATTATAATTTTTGAGTTATACAGTGTTCTATAAGTACACCAGGCATTTACAAAAGAATTTGTGCTGAGCTTCAAGACACTGTGCTCTCTTGTGGATAAAGAAATAACTGCAGGTGGCTGATTCTGCAGCCTAGTGACTGGACTCTTGTTTACTTGTGGCCACGAGGGGCTGGGGGAGGCTGCGGAGTCTGTGGAGGTCTCAGTTTGGGATGTTGGAATCAATTCCACACATATTTATTGAGCTCCTCTATGTGCAGAGTACTGAGCTGGGGGCTGTGGGGGCCTCCGAGTTGATAGGGCAGAAATCTCCACTCTCACGTGAATAATCCCACGAGACAGGACAGCTAGCAAATCAATGCAAGAGATGCTGGGCTAGAAGAATCTGTATGGGAGCTCTGAGAAGGGGCATCTGACTCTGCCTAGGGCGAGAGGGAGGGCTTTGGAGAGGAGGGGGCACTTCTGCTCTGACTTGAAGGGTGGTAAGAGCCATAAGGAATGTTTGGAAATGAACACAACCCAAGTCAGTCTTCAGCATGAGAGCAGGTATTCTTGGCAAGCTGCGTGGACTGCCTCTGTCTGTACGTGGCTTGCCTTTCTCCGGTGCCCTTTGAATCCTCTACTGTCCAAACTTGGAAAGCTCTGAAGGTGGGAAAAGACCAGTAATCTGGTGTGCTTGAAAACTCAGCCCTTTGATGGGTTGAGTGGAGATAATTCCTAGGTACAGTGGGAAGGAAGGCGATCAGTCTGTGGTTCTCATGTTATTGTAGTTTTGATGGGAGCAGCCTTGTGGATCATCTTCTTGTGTGTGCTCCAGTGCGGAGGCATTGGGTTAAGGAAAGGAGGCAGAGTGACACATGACTATTATCCACCTGACATCCAGCCATCCATCTGTCCATCCATCCAGCCTCATCCCATCAGTCCATCCATCCATCCACCCATCCACCTATCCATCTCTCCATCTCCCCAACCTCTTTATTCCATCCACCCATCCATCCATGCACCATCCCTCCATCCATTTATTTATTCACCCATGCACTTATCCATCCATCCACCTACTCATTCATTCTTCCGTCTACCAGCCACGTATCCATGGTTACATTCACCTGCCAGACGTCCATCTATCTTTATAATCCATGAGACATTATAGTATAGGGATTAAAAGCAAGGATTCTGCAGTCAGATTTCTTGAATTAATGTCTTACCTTCAACACTTACCAGCATTATGTCCTAGGAAAGCTACTTAACCCATATGTTAACCCTTTTATCTACAAAATGGGAAAAAATAGCAGAGGGCAACAGAAGCTAGTTGTCAAAATTAAATAAAATGGTACATGCTAAGTGCTTAGCACAGTGCCTGGCATAGTAAGGGCTCAGTCAATGCTGCCTCTGTTTACTGAGTGGTGCTTGTAGGCTGGATGCCACCCTGCACAGCCTGAACTGAATTATTGGTGCTCCAGGTAGTGACTGGAGAGCTCCCTTCCCAGCTTCTGCCTGTGGCAAGGGCTAGGATTTTGGAGTGGGAGGGACCTACTGATATGGGCATTAAGGACCATTAAGGAATGACCAATATATTTTGTTTTTATTGTTGTTTCAGGGAAAAAAATCCTAGTTTTTGGTGTAGGTGTATTTAATATGTGTCCATGAGGTCTCTTAATTTTTTTTAACATCTAATTATGAAAAGAACCCATGAAATACAGAAGGAAATGATACTCCTTGGTGAACTGTCTACATCCCAATTTCCATTTTGACCAAGCTCTTAATTTTAAAGCGCGGTTTTAAAGCACAGACTCAATGCCACTTACGTCCAAATTCACTTATTCTTTGACTGTTCTCACAGATTTCTTCAAGCTGCATGTGTTGAGCACCAGCTGTGTACCAGGCACTGTGCCAGGTGCTTTTGTCCTGAAGGGCTCATGTAAGACCTCTATCTTCAGAGGGAAATAGACCAAAATCTTGACCGTGGGTTTCTAAGAGGGGTAGAATTGAGGGTGATCTTTATCTGTTTTTGTATTTGCAAATTTCCTACAATAATCATAGAATGGTTTCATATCATCAGAAAAGGCAACTGAAAGTAATTCAGGGAAATCAGAGAGCTCACAGTCAAGCAGAAGAACAGCCATTTGTAATAGCCAAAGTGATACCGTAGGAGCGTATTCATGTAATGAGTCCCTGAAAACAAATGGAGAGCATTGAGTTGGCGTTTTCTGAACAACTGGCCCCAGAGATACCTTGGGTGCGCACCACCCACTGTCCAGTTGACTCTTGGCACTTAGAGCACGCTGTTGAAATGGTTTAGACTGGACAAAGCAGGGAGAGGATGTTTGGCCAGATCATTTGGAAGGTAGTTGGGATTTGGGGACCTGGGTCAAGGTGTGGTGACCAAGGCGGACCGTGAAGATGGTGTGAATCTTGCCCCTGAGCTATGGTAAATGGGTGGAGGTAGGACACTTATTCTCAGTGCAGGTGCTCCCTGGCCTGCCGTGCCCGGCGTTACTACCTAGGATCTGGGATTGGGGAAGGGAGGAAGTCCTTAGGCACGCCTCAAACTCCTGATCCATTTGCTGAGAATGTGGAGTTGGAGCTCTGGCCTCAGGTTTGGGGTCTGTAAAGTTGGGAGCCGATAAGCTCGACTCTGGGGTTCTCCAGCATGGATGCATTCTGTTCTAAGTCTGCCCAGTGCCAGTGTCAGGAGAGAAAAGATATCATCGTTTTGGGGGGTGAAGCCCAGCAAAGGAATGGGCACTGGAGGGGCAGTTGGGGGTCCTGCCTGCCTCAAGATGGGACTTTTTTGGAGTAGAGGCATTGCTCTTCCTGTTGCTAATTTGGCACATGTGTTTGGTTCAGTCATACCACTTTTGGGGGGCTTCAGTTCCCTGTCTAATGGAGAATCTTTCACTTCATCTTCTGAGCAACCCTAATGAAAAAGTTATGAGAGTATCTTATAAACAGGGGAGCCCTACACCAGGGAAAGACGGTATTTCATGAAAAGATTTTAAATTATCATCTAATCTACTAAGAGTGTGTGTTATTAAGAAATACATATAAAATTGATCGTGCCACTGCACTCCAGCCTGGGCAACAGAGTGAGATCCTATATCTAAAAAAAAAATTGAAATAGGCCTATAATCCCAGAACTCTGGGAGGCTGTGAGAGGATTGCTTAAGCCTCAGCATTTGAGACCAGCCTGGGCAACCTAGCAAGACCTCATCTTTACAAAAAAGTAAAAAATTAGCCTGATGGGGTGGTACATGACTGTAGTCCCGGTTACTTGGGAGGCTGAGGCAGAAGGATCTCTTGAGCCTAGGAGTTCAAAGCTATCGTGAGCTATGATTGCATTATTGCATTCCAGCCTGTGTGGCAGAGCAAGACCCTGTCTCAATAAAATAAAATGTAGGTCGAGATCGAGACCTTCTTGGCCAACATGGGGAAACCCTGTCTCTAGCAAAGATACAAAATTAGCTGGGCTTGGTGGCATGAGCCTGTAGTCCCAGCTACTCAAGAGGCTGAGGCAGGAGAATTGCTTGAAACTGGGAGGTGGAGGTTGCAGTGAGCCGAGATCGTGCCACTGCACTGTGGCCTGGAGACAGAGCAAGACTCTATCTCAAAAAATAAACTGAAATAATAAAAGAAAAATAAAATAAATATAAAATAATTATATATTTAAATAATTAAAATAAATAAAATAAAATATAAGAAAAAATAAGTATATAATGTTAATGTTTATATTTTTAATCATGACCGTAATACTGAAACTGTTGTAATTATTAGAACTTGGTATTGTGTCAGCTACTGCCCAGGTAGCGCCTGTAACCCTTCTAACATCCCTGTCTAAGGTAAGCCTCATTACTGTCATTTTCCAGTGGCTTCGTACAGCTTAGAACCAAGCTCCTCCTGCTTTCAGTCTGTGCTCTGCTGAATTGTAACACCTCCAAAAGCATGTTTGATTTTTTTAAATTAATATTTGATCTTTATAGCATCCCAGGATAAAGCTGGGGCCGCTTTTTAAATACCCATTTTACAGCCCGGAATAGCCCTGCTGGTGCCGCTGCCCTGGGCCTGTTGTTTGTTCTCGCTTGCATCATAAATGCTGGCTTCTGGGGTGGAGCATGCCCAGGAGCAGTTGGGTCTCTCCTGCATCCCCATCCCCTCCTGGAGGTGTGGGGACCCTTGGACAGCACCGCCGGCCCCTCCACTTGCCTCATGGGAGCGACAGCCTGCAAGCTGCCTTCTCTCACTCAATCGGGACCCTGTGTGCGGCTTTTGCCTTTTGCTTCCTGCCCTTCCTGAATGACACGCTTGCACGTGTCCCTTTGGTTTAGCTGGAATACGAAAGTATGTCTTCTCAAATGCAGACTGACATGCTTCCTTTATAAATTCTTGGGCATTACTATTGATTTTTGGCTGAGGATTTTAAAATCCTGTCTCTAGGACTCATGAGATTTCCTTCTGCAGTAATAATGCATTGTCATTCTTAATATCTCCAATCTCTGACACAATATTCATATCAAGCTGGAGGAGTGGCGTCAGCACAACCTCAGGGACAGTCCCTGGGTATGGCAGGGCTGGCTGCAGGGGCTGTGCCAGCCCCTCACCCCTCTCCACCCTGTCTTCTGACCAGGAAAACTGCTTTTGGCCCACCCCCATTTGTAGGGGCCGAAGATTACATCAGAGAGGCATTGAGCATAAGACGAGTTGATTGCTACCCTCCTCATTGCACAGTTTTCACTGAGGCTCAGAGAGCGGCAGCAGTGTGCCCAAGGTCACACAGTGAGTCCGTGGCAGAGGGAACTGGTACCCTGGTCTCCCAGTTCAAGGGTTATCAGCTCCGCGTCTGCAGGGGCCAGGCATTAACGTAAGTTGGTGAAATAGCTGGATATGTGACAGTGGGGGTTATGCAGACCCTGAAGAGAGCCCATGCCCCTTTCATGGCTGCCCAGGGAATTGCATCTTGGAGAGTCCAGATGTTCTCAGTTTTCAAAACAAGCCCAAAGCCCAGATTTTAACATAAAATTTCTTGTATTTTAAATGTTGAGAACTAATTATAAAGGCATGTGCACGCGCACACACACACACACACGTGGCCCTGAAACAGAACCACAGATTTGAGTTGAAGATGGTACAGGCCTTGCATGGTGTCCCAGCCAGAGTGGGAGGCCACTCCCTTGGTCCAGGTGTTCAAACACCTTGACTTCCATCCATGTCAGATGCCTTCCTGGCCATTCCACTTGTCCCAGCCACAGACTTGAGGTACCTGCCCTCCATGTCCCTCCCAGCTCCCAGCTCCAACTGTCCCACTGCTGTCCCTTATCCATAAATGATGTTCCCATGCCAGCCCCCACCCACTCTGGCTCAGCTGTGCTCCTGAGGGTCTCCTTATCCTTCCTGGGAGGAAAGGAGGCCTTTCCTAAGCAATTCTCTCTGGATCCCAGCTTCCACGGACCATGCGTGTTTTGCTGCGGGTGCAGGTCTGACCCCACCTCCCGCCTGGCCTGTCCTTTGCCCCCACGCTGCCAAGGAGACAGAGCTACTAGTTTGGCCTCTGGGACCTCCTAGGAGTGTCACTGAATAGGTTCTCACTGAGGGATTGTTTTTCCAGTCCTTGGAATTGATTCTGCTTAGACCATAAAAATAAAAAGACCGTATCCTGGGTACTTAGAGTGTGTTTCTTGAAGAAGCTGAAGTGTGTGTATGTTGGGAGGGGGATGGAATTTTGTTTTGAGATGCTAATAGGAGCCAATGCTTTGCACCTTGCAAAAATAACTGATAAAGGCTTTTGAAACTTTTTGGCAGAAAAGCAGAGCATTGGATGTTGGAACCGGGGTTGTTGAAAATCTGTGAAAATTAAAATAACCAGGAAATGTTGTCTTCTTAGCTGCAAAAACATTTTGTCAACACGATAGGAAGTTGTGAGCGGGAAGAAAGGTGATGGGAACATACATCCCTCCCAGTGTCCCAGCCTGAGGGCCTTCCATGGGGGGCCTACCTGGAAGTGGGACAGGGATGGCTCTTCTGTTTGGGACATGGTGACAAGGGAGAGTGGGGAGAGGTGGTGCTGGTTCTGCCTGTGGCCCTGTGAGAATCAACCGTTTCCTCCGTCTCTCCATCAGTCCAGCAGCTTCCTGCAGACCCCGCCACCAAGGCCCCATCTAGGTGCCTATGGAGGGAGGCCCACCCTGATGGAGGTCACTCCCAGGCAGGCGGTGCCTCCTCTTCTCTGTGTGTGACCACATGGGCTCTGCCCAGCAGGCTGTGGGCAGTTGGCAAGCAGCCCTCAGAGCTAGACCTCTTGGGTTGGCCACATCCCCAGAATCATTGCTGGCATGACTTGGGAGCTCCTTTGGGGAGCTGTGACTTCCCCTGTCTGTCCCTTCCTGCCCCACTGCTGTCCCTTATCCACAAATGATGTCCCTACGCCATGGCCAGGGACCCAGTTGTCCCTACTGTGATCAGAAGTGGGCACTGAGTATGCCCAGGAAAGGCTTAGAGATGGCGTTGATTACAGGTTTTGTAGAAAGAGAGCTAGAAGCCTGGGCTTTGGTTCTGGCTGGGCCACAGACTTGTGTGGCCTTGGCTAAGCAGGCTTCTCTTTCTGAGCCTCAGTTTTCCTTCTGTAAAATGGGGGAATTGAAGTAGCCAGTGTTTTCCACATTGCAGGCTGCAACCCATTGGCAAATCATGAAATCAGCATAGGCAGCCACAGACAAGAAAATGAAAGAGGAAACCGTAGGGCGGAGCAGAGCCCGGAATGGAAGAGAGGGGACGGGAAAAAGGAAAGAGAATGCCAGAGGCCACCACACTGAGTACGCTCACACGTGGGTCCGTGAAACTCTTCTGGTTTCCATGTGTATTCATGTGCCGCTGGGTCATCGTGTATATGCTTCTTGCTCTAGGTTGCAGTTTAAATGATTTGAGGCTGGGCTCAGTGGCTCATGGCTATAATCCTACCACTTTGGAAGGCCAAGGTAGGAGGATTGCTTAAGGCCAGGAGTCCGAGACTATCTTGGGCAACATAGCAAGACTCGTCTCCATTGAAAAAAATTATCGAGGCATGGTGGCATGTGCCTGTGATTCCAGTTACTTGGGAGGCTGAGGTGGGAGAGTTGCTTGAGTCTGGGAGGTTGTAACTGCATTGTGCAGTGATTGTGCCATTGTACTTCTGCCTGGGAAACAGAGTGAGACCTGTCTCTGAAAGAAAAAGGAGAAAACAAAACATATTTGAAAAACACAGAGTAGACTGCATAAACATTTTCTAAGCCTTATGGTTCAGAAATGTAGTTCAGTAGCTGGGTTGATCTTGAGCAAGTTACATAATCTGTCTGTGACTCAGTTTTCTTATCTGTAAGATGGGAGTAACAGTAGTGCCCAGCTCAAAAGGACATTACAAGGACTGGATGTGTGAATTTATGTGAAGTATTCAGCACATTCACACACAATCCATGCTCCACCTTAGCTGCTGTTGATGAAGCTGTAGATACACCCTTCTACCCAGGGAAGGAAGTGCGGTCCCAGACTTGTCACCTTCTGGGCCAGCCAACCTCCGGAGGGGAGAAGAGGAAATGGGTCTGCTGTGCCTCAGTTCTCTGGGCCCAGGGACAGTCCCAGGAAGCTGCAGCTGATGTGGGGAGGTTCACAGGGGAGTCTGTGCCCCTGAGCAGAATCATGCACTTTCCTGGTGAGAGCTCTTCTCTGCCCTCTGGAACCTTTGTCTGCTCTGGGGGTTGCAGATAGGGTGGAGCATGTCCTGAGTCGCAGCCCAGGCCCCCAGCCTGCAGCTCCTGCCTGTTCCCACCCTCAGTCTTAGGTGGCCCCGAGACCATCTCTCCTGCCCACCATTCACTGGGCAGAGCTGAGAGCCCCACGACTCTAGGGATCCAAAGCCCAGTGGAAGTCTCTGCATGCAGATCTGTGATCTGCCACCATCTAAGCATTTCCATTTCGTTCGATAGTTTGAGTCCTTGAACGCTGTGGCTCCATTTTCAACCATCTGAAGTGGGCACACATCTATGACAATAACTACTTTTTTTCACCACTCTTCCCACTTAAGAAAAAAGCAATGCAAGATGGCCCTGTGAAGAAGTGATAACATGAAAAGGAAAAGGAAGGAAATGAAGAAGTTGTAGAGAAAGCTGCTTGGTCAGACCAGCGCTGCAGTAACTAGGAACTCGAAGGTGCAAGATGAGTCTCTAGAGAGGTGGGGAAAGGAGGGATGACACTGGGGCCACCTTTCTGTGGGGCCCAGTGTGGACGCCAGAGGAGTGGAGAACGGACCCTGCACTCTTGGGAAACTTTTCCTGGTTCAGGCACGGCTTGCCTGGCTGCAAGGAGCAAGGTCATTGGTTCGATGTCAGGGAAGGCTTTGTGCTTCCCCGAAGGCGGCTGTCTCCTTCTCTCTGCTCCGCCTTCCCTGTCTCTCTCCCCTTCTCTTTCTCCCGAGGTGCAGATGGCCACATTTGCAGGTTAACTGGAACAGCTGGAGATGCATTATTAGTTTCCTGCTGCTCCTTCATATTTGCTTGGATTTTTTTTTAACGGCAACATAATTTACAACTAGTACACTGGTGTCAGAGCTGGCATGTTCTAAATCCGCATCAGATTTATGTAATGCCATTGCTTATCAGTGAATGAAGTCATAATTATTGCTTTGTACCATTAAATAGCATAAATATATAAACTGTTATACAAATTGCAGGAAACGTTTCCTCTGGGGAGCTCTAGACCAAATTTTAATGTCGTGCATTTGTCTGGGATGGCAGTTTCTATGGTATATAATAATGTTGATAAATTTTACTGTAGCAAGTGACATTTTAAAGCATTAATTTTGGCGCTAAAAAAAATTCTGAAGAATGCTCAGACCGAACTGGGAGGTGCTTCTGGGTGAGGTCGGGTGAGGTGGGGGTTTTTGCTTAAGAGGACAGCGGGTGACGTGTGGCACTCCCAGCCCTCCTCCATATGAGATCACCCCCCCCCCCCGCTCTCAACTCCCCGAGGAAAGCGGCAGATACATTTTCCATGGCAATGATGATAATTAATTTCAAAAAATTCAAATCGATTCATTTCTGCTTTAAATTTGAGGTGTGCAAGGGAAAGTGGAAGAAGGCTGTGGAAAACGCACAACTGGTGGGGATGGGCCTCATTGTAACCTCCTTCCCAATTATGTAAATTCTGTGTGGGGTGAAAAAAAATCCCCATCCTAATTAGAGATGCAACACCTGGCCTCAGACGACGTTTCAGATGCCAGGCGTGCGGTTGCATAGCCTCCTAAAGCCATTATCATCAAGAGCGACTTTTGCGGGAAGCCCCAGGACAATGCCCGGCATTTACCTGCAGTGCTCTTTGGAGAGCCAGGTAACCGTGGGGGAGCGCTGGAAGGAGCGCGCCACCCTCCGCCTTCAGGAGAGGGTGTGGGGCCTGGAGGTTCCCCGTCAGGGCTCACTCACCACTGTGGAGCTGACCCAGGGAGATGGAGAGCATGATGCCAGCTGCTCACCCCTGTGATTCCTGGGCCTTGGTGAATGGGAACGTCCTCTGAGAACCTTTGTCACCATCTTAAGTTTCCAGTTTTCATCTCCTTTCTTAGGTCCCTGACTGCTCCCCTGAGATTCTTAGAGAGCTCTGCTGAACCTCATGGCTTTACGACACTAACATGGTAGTCCTTAGTGTCTTCTTTGGTATGTGGGAGGATTACATGTCCTGGCCCGTTTGTGTTAGGTGAAGCCTTGTGGCTAATTCTGGCCAGAGAGCCGTGAATGGAGCATTTAATCACCAGGGTGGGACCTTGCCGCGTTCTCTCTTTCCCTGGGGCACTCTCAGTATCTGAGTGTTTTTCATGAGTAGAATCCCCTGCAATGGACATGAAGGGCAAGTGAGCATAAACCTGTGCAGCCCTTGAGATTTGAGGGGTTGTTTGTTCCTACAACATAGCTTTCCCTGTCCTAATACATGGGTGTTTGTTGGTTTCTCTAAAGTTCATGACTTTCTGCAGTGGGAAAGCTGGCTGATTTTTTTTTTTTCTGGAAGGAATATCAAGTAGATAAAACTTTTGCCCACTCTGGACAGTGAGAATAGTGAGGCTCAGAGGAGTTAGGTGACTTTTCTAAGATCACACAGCTTCCAGACACCAGGCATCCACGTCCTCCAGTTAACAAATGTTATGCTCTTTCTTCTCTCTTGCTTTGCCTTTGAAGAGTGAATTCTCTTTCACTGGGGTCACAAACTCAATGACCTTTGAGTCAAGTAGATCAGGGTGGGGCTGAGGAGTGTAGGACAATAGGGACTGGTAAGGAGTGCGGGGAATATTGGAAAAGCATTCAGGTTCAGCCTTGGCGTTTAATTCTGTGCCCCCTGATGACATCTCGAGCTTCCACGGATAGCTTCAGCTGCTGTGCGCGCTCACTATGAGTGCCTCCTTCTGATGTTTTGCCCTCGAGTTTAAATCTTGAACTTTGTCATGGAAGTCTCACATGCTCATCCCTTTATAGCCGCCAACTCTCTGATACAGTCCTCTACACTTAGGATGGGGACCGGCCATTAACATCCTAGTCCTCTATCCCCGAGTGACCTTGTGAGTTATCGAATCCTACCTCCTCCTTTCACAAATGAGGTCTCTGAGCTCAGAAAAGGGACCAACTTACCCAAGGACACCCCACCGAGTAGCTTCTTAATGAAAGCGTTAGTACTGTTTGGAAGTGAAGGAAGTCACAGTTTAAGTGGAGGGAGGGGGTGTTGAAATGGAATCGAGAACAGCCAGTAGGGAAGGAAAATGTGTTCTCCTTAAAAAATGTTAACTTTCGTTTGTTTGTGTAGTCGGAAGACATTTATTGGGCAAGATGCTGGGCAATGTGCTTGATCATTAAAAAAATCTTAATGAAAAGACATCTTGCATTTGTGGGTGTAAAAATCTGAAACTTCTGGCAGACAGGGTTTAGTTCTTATTCTGCTTACGTTCCTAACACCTGGCTCTATGCTTTGCACATAACAGAAATTAAGTGTTGAATTTAATTTCCTCTATCCTTATGCTACCAATGGCGATTATTAATAAAGATAAGGAAGTTAGCACAGCCCTGGGGTTAAGAACACAGCTTTGTGGTTGAAGGGCCTGGGCGCCGTCACTTACTGTGAAGTGAGGACAAGATCGTGACCTCCTTGTAGAGATTTTATGAGCCCATCCCAGATGTAAAGTGTTTAGCTGAATGCCTGGCAGGTAGTTAGCACTTGAATGCCTCCAAGATAGTCCAGGAGAGCTAATCATTATTAACTCAGCGAGCCCAGTCATGGCCAGTGTCTATTCAGCTTTGCTTGGGAGGCCCAGGCAAATCCATTCTGCCTACTCCCCACGTGCCGTGGACAATAATTTTGCACCCCAAACTGCAAAATTGCCATTTAAAGCAGCGTGGGAGAATTGTTTCAGCAGGAGCTACTGCTGCAGCCTGGGGTTGCTTTTCTGTCAGAGGCTCAGTGCTGAATGGTTGGAGTGGGTGCCCACCCTGGCTGGCAGGGCTGGGCATGACACCTGTGTAGCTCACAGGCTCTGAGCAGGGTTGATGGGGTGGCATGGTCATGTGGGAGCCAGAGCCCAGACTTGCACAAGCTGACACGTGCTGGGGCTGCCCTTGTCAAGCCTGTCTGGCCCCTCTTCTTCGTGACAGTCCCCACTGTCCTGTCCAACAGCAGTAGGCAGGGGAAGGAGCACTGGGCAAGGAGTCAGCCCCCTGGGAGTCACTTCCTCTGTCACTTACTATCTTTTGCATTTTGGCACCTAGAAGCTTAATGTTCCAACCTGCAGAATGGGACGAAGAATGCTGCCTCCATCCAGCTCACTACCATGGCTGAGAAACAGCTCTGGGAATAAAGTGTTCTGTAGAGGCCAAGGGGAAGGGCCGTTGTTGGTGAAGGTTAAGAGTTGTGTTTCAGTCCTGGGTCAGGCACATCAGACAATCACTTTACCTCATCCAGTGTCACCTTCTCTATGTGTGGAGTGGGAATAGTCACAGCGCCAGCCCCATTGTGCCGCTGTGATGAGCGGGTGACTAACTGTAAAGCTGGCTTCGCTTCTGCTCTGATCCTCTGGTCACACTGTGAGGTCAGGGGTCCTGTCGTCCTGTTCTGCTGCATATCACCAGCACCCAGTGCTGCACCCTGCGCTTGGGCGCTCAGTATCTGCAAAGTGGAAGAAGGATGCGACCCCATGGAGTTATGTCTTTGACGTCTGACTCCTGCAGACTGTGAGCACAGCAAGGGCAGAGGCCCTGGCTCCCAGGTCACTGCTGCACGCTGGCACCTGGCTCAGTGAGTAAACCCTCCCAAGCCTTCAACCCCTGCAACACCCTCCCTGCCTCCACAGCTCAGCCTGTTCATCCAAGGCCACCTCATCCAGGAAGTTATTCATTCACTCATCCATTCAGTAGACATGCACCAGACATGTGCTAAGACGATCCTCCCCTCTCATGGAGGAAGTTTCTTCCCTCTTAGTGTTACTTTGACCCCTATCCCAAATATCATATTCACCCCTCTTAAGGAGCTGACCCCTTCCTGCCTGGTGTAATGCTTGTGTGTATACCTGGCTCATCTCCCTCCCCAATTACACATGAGGGTTTTTTAAAAACTTTGTTGAAGTATAGCATATGTTCCGAAAAATACACACCTCTTGAGTACACAGCTTGATGAGTTTGCAGAAACAGAACACATCCAGATCGAGAAGCAGAGCCTGACTGCCTCTGGTGACTCCCTGTACTCCTTCCTGACATTGCCTCCCTCAAAGGCAGGCACTGGCCTCACCTCTGGACCATGCAGTCATTTTGTTGCTAAAGGTGATTTAAAAGCAGGTATGTCTAATTCATCCGCTCCCCTCCAGACTGCCTAGCACAATACCTGTCTGGCATTTGTTGAATAAACAGATAGGAGGATGGATGGATGGATAGGTAGATGGAGAGATGGATGCATGCATGGATGGACCCAATGCCACGGGGATTAGACTAATGACGGTATCAATATAACAGCTGATAGTTGTTGCATTCTATCAGCCCATTCTACTCAGTGCTTTATAGGCTCCTCTGCTGGTCCTCACATTACCCTGTAGGGTAGATCTCCCTCTGTTTTTACAGATCAGCAGACTGAGATTCAGAGAGGTCAGCAACTTGCCCAAGGTCAGCCAGCCCGTGAGTGGCAGACGCTGTGACCGGGATCATATGACTCCGGCTTGCGTCTGGAGCCGGCGCTCTGTGCCTGACTTCCTGCTGGTTTACAGCCCTGGGCAGTCCTTCCTCAGCTGGGCCAGCTGGACATAGGCTCAGCAGGCGACAGGGCTGAGCTGTCCTTGGCGGGCGAGCTGATGGTTCCACATTGCCCCCGCCCACCCGCCAGGCGCCCCATTCCTCCCGGGCTGCACCGAGCCTTCTGTGTGCCTCTCCAAAGGACAGGGCATATTTCTTCCCAACCCTCTTAAGACCCAGCCCGCACTGGAGGGCTTCATCATTATGCAAATTAGCTGGATTGGATCCGCTCCCGCAGAGGACTCCGGGGGCAGCAGAAGGACGGAGCTGCCTCTGGAGCGCTGAATTGAGCCTCAGATTAGGCCAGACGATGGGTGGGGGCAGGGGTGGGGGGGTGGGCATGGAGATGGGGCTGGCACCGATGATTTGCCAGCCCTGGGGAGGCCGCTGGGAGTGGGGGCCTGGGGACCGATGCTGGAGAAGACCCGGTGCTCCGGCTTACCCAGACCGGGCTCCCAGCATTGTTGCCGAAGATAGGACTGAAGAAAGACATTCTTTTTGGATTTTCTGTTTGTGTGTTGAGCCCTTTTATGATTCATCAGTAAGTAAATATCAGCTGAGGGGGTGATTTGTTTCTAACAAGCTTATAAAATACTGGCGTCATTTGTGGGCTTATTGGAGTGCTGATTATAAACACTCCCCATGCCCACTCCTCTATGTCAAATTAGCATTCAAAATACAAATATTGGATCTTTGGATCACTTTCTGCTGTCTCCTTGGAAGCTGGTAGGCTGAGAAGGGGTGACAGACCCCAGCCTCAGATGAGGAGCATTTCTGCGACACTGGGAGACTTGAGGGGTTGCAGGGAGGACTTCTGGCTGCGCCCTTGGAAGGGTGGGGGCCACAGGGTGCTCTGAGCTCAGCTGCTCCTCTTGCCCTTCTCATTGCCAAGTTTCTGCTGACCCAGTTCCTCCCCACCCCAAGAACCTGTCATCTTCAATCTCATGGAGGATGTAGATCTGGGCAGGCGGCATCTGGCCGGGTGAGCCTGTGGAGCTGCCTCCTTCCCAGAGTGGGCCAAGGCCCAGCCTGCACCCAGCCAGATGCAGAGGTTGCTGAGAGTGTCTGGGCTGGCTATGGGGGTGGTCACGTGGCAGCCTCTTCATGGTGGTGTCCCAGGCCTCCCTGACATCTGTCCCTGACTCCTAACCTTACCTCCCAGCTCCCCATACTTCCTGGTCTCTGGTCTTCTGGCCCTGCATCTCAGCAGGTACATCCCCCTCCCCTCCAGAGCACCGGCCTGTAGGAAGTCTTTCCAGCTCACATGGGGCAGAACGCCATGTGAGGTACAAGAGTGGACGGTGACTCACATCTTTTCAAGGCCATCCATAGGGACCAGCCCAGCAGGTGCATTCACTCCAAGCTCTACAGATGCATAGGATCACTCAACCTTATGCATCAAGCACAGTTATATCCCCATTTTACTGATGAGGCTACCGCGGCACTCTGTGATAGAGCCCAGGCTTGAAAATTGGCCTATCCATCCCACTTGACTGGTGACAGAACTGTGTCAAGGCCAGAGGGAGCAATTTGCCCCTGTGAAGGCAGAGACCCAGCAGGGACCAGAAGGGAGATCTGCCCAGGCCTTAGCCCAGCAAGAGCTGTTGAGTGACGGGTCAGTGCCACTGGGAATCTCTGGTCTGAAGAGCTGCAAGGCAGGGGCTCAGTGGGGCCGTGGAGCTCTCTGGTCCAAGCACTTCCAGTTGTAGATGGAGAGACTCAGGCTTAGTCATTACCAACGTTGTCTCCATCACTAGTCAGTGGATTAAAAATTTTAAAAAGCTTTTATTATATTGTATTACTGTATTAGTTTGTTCTCATGCTGCTGTAGAGAACTGCCTGAGACTGGATACTTCATAAGGAAAGAGGTGTAATTGACTTGCAGTTCCACAGGGCTCGGGAGACTTCAGGGAACTTACAGTCATGATAGAAGGGGAAGCAAACCTGTCCTTCTTCACATGGCAGCAGGAAGGAGAAGAATGAGAGCCAAGCATCAGGGGGAAGCTCCTTATAAAACCATCAGATGTCATGAGAACTCACTGCCATGAGAACAGCTTGGGGGATAAGGGGGAACCACCCTACGATTCAGTGATCTTCCCTACCTGGTCCCTCCCTTGACAGGTGGGTATTATTAAAATTCAAGGTGAGATTTAGGATTTAGGTGGGGACATAGAGCCAAACCATATCAATTACAAAGGCCATACAGCTATACATGCTCATTGCAGGAAAACTAGAAAATCCAGCCAAGCAAAAATAAGAAAAACATATCCTGCCATCCGCAGATGACCCTCTAACACCTCGACGTGTGTCCTTCCAGCAGGTTTCTCAGTGAACACACACAAACACACACAAATATAGTCATTCCCCGCTTTCCCCCACCTTCTTTTCTTTCTTAACCAAAATGGCATTGTGCTTAGTAGCTAGTTTTATGTATTGTGTGTGAAGCGAGAGATTTGGTCTGAGTGATTGTTAGTCCGTCCTTTTAGAGATGATGTTTGTCTCTGGTCCACAGAGACCAGAGAACCTGATTCATCTCTAGAGAGCCCCCTGCCATTGAGCAAGCATTAATTGAGTGCCACTGTGTGCCAGGTTGTTAAGTACTGGGAAATGCCCAGGCAGCATGAGAGAGATAGTGGCCCATCCTTCCTCCCTGCCTGTGCTAGGGGAGGGAAGCACAGATTCTGGGTGCAGAGAGCAGGGATCACTGACGGGGCAGACATGAGGGGCAGTGGGCAGGGAGTATCCCTGTGGAGCTGAGTGCTTCAGCCAGCTTCTGAGGACATCTTGCTCTTGGCAGGAGGGGCTCAGCCATGGAAAGTTGGGGGGTTGTTCTCTGTTGTCAGCTGGACAGAAGGCCAATGGGATCCCGGTTTTCATGCTGGAGCTTGGTTCCATCAGCACATACACAACCCCTCCATGGTGTCTGGGATTCCTGCTTTTCTCAGCTCTGGACAAGGAGAAGGGAGCCATCCACATGGAGGCCGGGATAGGGCCCATGCAGGTCCTCGCCTGAGGACATGGAGGCATGGACTGGAGACACAGTCTGTTTTGGAAGTGGGGTTCAACACACCTCTCTAAACCCTGACTTCTGGAATTTATTTTATTTTTTTGGAGACAGAATCTCACTCTCTCACCAGGCTGGAGTGTAGTGGCACGATCTGAGCTCACTGCAACCTCTGCCTCCTGGGTTCAAGTGATTTTCCTGCCTCAGCCTCCCGAGTAGCTGGGACTACAGGCGCACACCACCACGCCCAGCTAATTTTTTTTGTATATTTCACCCTGTTGGCCAGGATGTTCTCGATCTCCTGACCTCATGATCTGCCCGCCTCAGCCTCCCAAAGTCCTGGGGTTACAGGCGTGAGCCACTGCAGCAGCTGGCTTCTGTAATTCTAAATTGTCATCAAGGTCCAGACCTTGTGCATTCAGGGTGTGATTAAAGCATGAGGTGAAGGCAGAGTAATCGGCTTTGGATTTGCTTTTTCTCCCAAAATCTGAATTTAACATTGTGGGCCAGACACATTGGCTCATGCCTGGAATCCAAGCACATGGGGAGGCCAAGGTGAAAGGATTGCTTGAGGCTAGGAGTTTGAGACCAGCCCCGGTAACATAGTAGGCCCCTCTCTACCAATAAAGAAAAATGGTATCATCCCTCTAGACCAAACCCTTCAGAGGCCTGTGCCTGTGGTCCCAGCTGCTCAGGGGGCTGAGGTGTGAGAATCTCCTGAGCCTGAGAGATGGAGACTACATTGACCCATGATTTCTCCTCTGCACTCTAGCCTGTCTTAAAAACAGAACGAAACAAAACAGCGTTGTGGGTGGGATTCAGGGCCACAGTCTTTGCTGTGACTGGAGGTTCTGGTTGGAAATTTTTTAGAATGCAGGACCCTGAAATGGGTTCTACAGCAGTGAGCTATGAGCTAGATTCCCCAGCTGAGGCCAGCATTCTAGAGGCTATACATGTGTGTGTCCGTCTCTTGGTCATGTCCAGTGGGAACGGAGGTATCTTTGCTGTACACCAAGCCCTTCGGTGGCACCAGGACACTGGTCCCTCACACTGGCTCTCTACCCTTCTGCCTGCCCTCTTAGAGCAGCTCCTGCGTCCTGGACAGTGGGTCTGTGAGGCTTTCCTGTGGCATGACAGACAGCTCTGGCCCAGGCGGGACCGAGCTGCTGGCCTCCAACTCTTGCCAGCTCAGACATCTGTGGCATTTCCCCTTGAGCTCTGCTTCCCCACTCTGGGGCCCTAAAGGGCTTGGTTTTGGGTTTTTTAGGATTTCTGGGTGACTGTGTTGTCATACAAAGTGTGTCCCTTGGCCTAGCCTCCCAGACTCCTCACTCCTAAGCAAACTGGGTGTGACAGTGTCTCAATGGCCTCTGTTACACTCACACCCCCCACACCCACTACTTTGCACAGTGCTTGCCTCGGGGTCAGTAATAACCGTGACAGTGATATTAATAACTCATGCTCTTAAGCCTATTCATCTCCCAGCAGTTATGCCGTAGGCACTATCATCTCTTTTTACATAGTGGGGAACGTTGGCCTGGGGAGGTGGGGTTCCATGATCCCACTGCTCGTGGGTGGCGGTGGGGGATTTGAACCTGTGCGATCCGACTTGGAGGCTGCACTTCTGTTCATGTGCTGGGCCACCAGAAAGCAATAGCTGAACGTAGCTGATGAGCAGATGAGGGGTGTGTCCAGCCCTGAGAATGGCATGGTGGCTGAGGTGGTATGGAGTTCCGGGGAGGAAGCAGCCCCACATCACTACCCACAGAGCAAGCCTTGCTCCTGGGCATGAAGAGTGGCATATGTGGACCCAGAGCCACGTGTGTGGGCTTCTGCATTTGGGATAGCGTTGAGACCTGGACCTGAAGGCTCGAGGGCTGATGTCCAGAGCTGTAGGGGGTGGAGGTGAGGCAGGACTCTATCCATCAGGGGCCAGTGTGAGGCACCAGTGTTCTGCTGCCACTGAAGGGTGTGATCTATAGGGAAGACACCTCCCTTCCCACTGGACGTGATCAGGAGATGGACACACACGTGCAAGGCAAACTGTTAGCATTTACTGAGCACCTCGTGTTTGTCTGGCTCTGTAAGAAATACCAGAAAAGTAAAAGAATTGCTTTTTCATTCTCAGATAATGTGTTAGCCAGGATTGTTTTGGTTGGAAGTGACAGAAAGTCAAGTTAGCTTAAGCAAAGAGAAGAAATGTTTTGAAAGATACCTTTTTATTTCACATAGCTATGAATAGCTTGGGTGCAACTAAAACTCCTTTTTGGAAAATTGTGGCTTGGAGGACAGAGGCAAGGCATGGAGAGCTGCTTGAATAAGAGTACAGAATCCATAACCTAACCTTAGCCGTAACCCTCCAAAAATGAGTGAGGCCCTGTGAGTGCAGCCTTTGGGGCAGGAGGAAGCTGGGTGCAGCCAAAAGTAGGTAGGGGTGTTGGGTAGGCAGGGCCAGGGCTGTCTGGCAGAAGAGTGCAGCTTTGTCCTGGGAAAAAGGGAGCCACTGCAGGTTCTTGAGCAAGAGAGGGAAATGATGGTTGTGGAGCCTGGGGAGGATTAGCCGGGTAGTGTGTCTGAACGTGGGAGGAGAGACTGGAGCAGTCATGGTGAGGTGGCGCTGGGGGCGGAGAGCAAAGGGTGAGTTGCCAGGTGTCTGTCGCTTGTGCTTTGTGATGAAGGTGTCTATGAAGATGTCTTTTCCAAGTAGGAAAAAGGCAAGATGCCAGCCAGAGCCGTACAGCAGGGTGTTTTCCTGCCATGGTGCGTGGGCCTGGCACTGCTCACATCTCATCACAGCTAATGGCAGCTCTTCCGCTCGCTGCGCTGGGCTCGAGAGTTGGAGGCTGCATGGAGGTGGTCTCCACCCGTGTTCCCCTGCCACTCAGCAGTGAGCTCGTTCTTCACCCGCCCAGCCCCGCTCTGCCTGTCCCTGCCTCTCAGGGTGGGGGCTGTGAGGAGCTGTCGGTAAGCTCTGCCTCTGTGGGTTGGGAGTGGCTGCTGGTTGGGATCAGCCCAGATCTTAGGCTGCAGGCACCTGCTTGGTGGCTGGAGGCACAGCCAGGAGCAGACAAAAAGGCTGCCTGGGCTCTGGGAGCTGGCGATGGGGTCTAAGCTGCCCAGAGGTTGCAGACTCCCCATCTGGTCCCTGTGTGCTGGGCCCAAACCATCCGAGAAAACGGTCTGGGAGGGCTCAGCTCTGGGAGCCGAACACATCAACAATCTAATGTGAGCTTAGGGCATCCCACAAGCCTCGTTTGGTCTCAATCCTGGGTCTGTTGGAGGAAGAGAGAAAGGCCGAGCACTGGGCTGGGCCTCAAACCGGTGGTATTTTGTTGGGGAAGCGGCTGAAGGAAGGGGAGAGGAGAGTAAACTAGGGAGGAACTCGTGACCTCAGAAAAGACCTTTGGAGGCCCCGTGCACTGTGACCGTAAGCCTTGCTGTCGTATGTCACCTTTCAGCCAAACTGAAGAAAGACCCACTTCCCCAGAGTAGACCCAATACTGGTATTAGCCTCGGAATCATGTGACTACTTGAAGGGAGTATCATTGATTTGAATGTATTCATTTATTCCATGTTGCGTTTGAATTTTCAATTTAGCTTCAATTTTCATTTTACTTGGGTCACAGCAAAAACCCGGCTCTCTTAGACATAGCCTGCAGAAGCAGAGCCGAGAAGCCGCACAGACCAGTTAGTTCAGCATCAGAAATCCAAGCACTTATTTCCTTGATGAGCCATGGGACTCAGCCGGCTTCAAAGACAACTCAGTGGTGGTGTGGCCCGTGGGCTTCTTGACTGGCTAGGAGCCCAGGTGTTATCGATCCACCATACAACCTATTGGTTCAAAGTTTTGACATTTGGGTTACATCCTTCAGAGAAACTTCATGGCTCTGCAGTGTTCCCATGTTCATCATTTTCTTACCCACCTTGGGCAAAGTGCCCACATAATTATCGGAGTGTAGGTTCACATTGAACGTTGGAGAAATTCACATCTAAGTGGTTTCCCAGGCAGGGCAATTGTTAACAAGTGCTAACAGCCAAAGGGCTGAGGTGTTTTTCACAGTATTTGAAACTCACATTCCAGAGCTCAATAAATATTTATTAATCACCTGCTTTGTGCCCAGCACTGTTGTAGGTTCTGGGATTACAGTATTGAATAAGACAGGGAGAGCCCCTGCCCTCACCTTGCCTGTACTCTAACACAGTGCTTTCCAAATGAACTTTCCACAACGATGGAAATATTCTGTACTACCCAGAGTGGTAGCCACTAGCCACATTAGCTATTGCAGCTGAGCAGCTGAATGTTTAAATATATTCAACTTAAATTTAAAAAGCCACAGGCTGGGCACAGTGGCTCATACCTGTAATCTCAGCACTTTGGGTTTTGGGGCCAGGAGTATGAGAACAGTCTGGGCAAGATAGCAGGATCCTATCTCTACTAAAAAAAAAAAACTAGCCAGGTGTGGCACTGCACATCTGTATCTCAGCTGCTCAGGAGGCTGAGGCAGGAAGGTCTCTTGAGCCCAGGAATCAGGCTACGGTGACCTGT
>CAUYLG010022970.1:172500-231180 GCA_963573385.1 Cacajao melanocephalus
AATTTTTTTTTAATTTTTAAATTTTTTTGTGGTTTTATTAAAAGACAGAGTCTCCCTCTGTCACCCAGGCTGGGGTGCAATGGTTCAGTCATAGCTCAATGTAACCTCAAAGTCCTGGGCTGAAGGTGTCTTCCTGCCTCAGTCTACCACCTACCACCACGCCTGGCCAATTTTTTTACTTTTCTGTAGAGATGGGGTCTCATTGTGTTGTCCAGGCTGGTCTCGAACGCCTGGGCTCAAGTGATCTTCCTGCTTCAGCCTCCCAAAGTCCTGGAGTTACAGGCGTAAGCCGCTATGCTGGGGATCACGATTCGTGTTCTCTGCTTGGCTCTCATTTACCCTCATAACAGCCCTGTGAGGTGGACAACTTTCTCCCCATTTCACAGTCAGAGACTGAGGCACGGAGGGAAGCGCTTGGCCCAGTGTCACCCTGGGTGACAGCAGCACAGCTGGGATCATCCTCCATGTGGCCTGGTTCTCAGCCATGTTTTTCCCCACTCCCCAAAGGATCTAGTCTTGATGAAACAATGGCAAGTAGGAGGCCGTCCGCTGAGCTGTCCGTTTGCTGTGATGGGAAATCTCGCAGGGAGTTTACTCGGAATCATTCTCAAGCTTAACTGACCCCTAGCTGAGATCCATCTGACGTAGCTCTCGGGAGCAGTCGGTCAATGGAACCATCTGGAGTCCTCTGATTGGAATTTCGAAGGAGAGAGTGAGCAAAGTACTTGTAACGTAGGAGAGCAGTGTCCTGGAGACAGGCTTTGGCCAGATGGCCTATCTTGCCATGGAAACCCTGGAGTGAAAGCTGGGGTGGTCGAGCCAGCCAGCCCTTCCTGGAGTATGGGACCAGGAGGGAAAGCCTCTGTCCTCTTTTCTCAGCCTTCCTTTCCTGAACGCCATCGCAACCCCCAGGTGTGGAAAGTGATGCACTTCCACCTGGCCTCCCTGTCCAGCCTCTGGCAGAGGGAAGATTTGTCAGATGCCAGAATCAAGGAAGGCAACCTAGTGATCAAGCCTGGCTGAAACCACATGCCTGCCTAGCAGGCAAGAGGGCAGATCGCAGAGGCTGATCCTTGGTGGGCCTGGACCTGATGCTGGAAGGCAGGAGAGTCCCGTCTGCTGTGGTCAGCAGCAATGAAGGGCGGGGCTGCGGGGCGGGGGTAACCCTTCCCACCCACACCCACATGCCCATGCGTGGAATTGACATTCTGCCCAGATGGGGAGTTCAGTGTCCCTCTTTCTCCTGCTATCGGGTAGCATTGGTTTGCACATGCAATGTCGGTTTATTGCGGCATCGGCAGCATTGTCGAAGGGGGACGTTGGTGGGTATCTGGGTAAATAAGTATAAATAGTTTTCTTTCTGATATGTGACCGGATTATTTTCCAGTTGATTTCAAGCCCTGGCCCCAAGTGGCCCACAGATCAAAAAAAGATAAGGGTCAGTTACAAGGTTGAGCTCATTCTCCGTTGCCATGGCAACTGACCTCAGGCAACCCTCGGAGGACTACACCCAGCTCCCCAGGTGATGTTTTTACTGTCCACGCCATCAATCCCAAGCCTTTCAAAACTCAGACTGCCTAATTGTCAGGGCTCTGTTTTGAAGAGGCTCTGGGTCCCCTGTGGGGCCTGGTTCAGGCTGCCAGAGCTCATTTAGAAGCCTTTGTGAAACACTGGGGACCCTACGATGGGTCCCTCCTGGGCAGAACGGCCTGGGAAGGTGCCCCCAGGGGGAGGAGGAAGGGCACAGCCCATCCTCCAGCATTAATTAGGAAAATGTGAGCCCAATATGGGGGCAGTGTGGTGGGCTGTGCCTTCAAGCCATGGATGAGCAGTCTTGAGTGATGAGGACACTGGGGGGTGCAGAGCCTGGTGTTAGGGGTTGGGGACAGCGGTGATGAGGGGATGGCTTGGGGGAGTCTTAGCCACCCACCTTCAGAGTCTCCAACAGCCTCTTCAAAGACACGTGCATCATTTTCATCCCTGTAGTAATCACAGAAAATTATTTTTCATTGTTAGTTGATGATTTTTCATTCTTTTGCAAAATGTGGACAAAAAGTGACTAGAAAACTTCCCGCCTTTTAAGAGATCCTTCCACATACAACATTGGTCAAAGCAGTGGGACAGCTCTCAAACCCAGCTTCAGGACAGCAGGATTCCAATAAGATCAGTGTCCCTAAGCCCCTTTTATAGAGCTCACTGGTTCTTAAGCCTTAATGGACCCCAAACATGGCAGCACCTTTAAAATGCTGCAGCTCTGGAGCAGGCCTGAGACTCTGCATTTCTCTCAAGCTCCTAGGTGCTGCCAAGGCTGCTTGGCAGGGAAGTGCGTCCCCCTGGGCTGCCAGGGCTGGGGGTGATGCCAGGGCATGGGGGCTCCCATGGTCATCCCCCGTCACCACTCACCTGCTCCCAGCTCTTGCTCAGCCTTTGACGAGGGATGCACCTCAGACCCTGATCTCTCCTATGACCCTGGTTAACTCCCAGCCTAAATGTCACTCTCCCCTTCCCCTCAGCCTGGCCTGGTTCATCTCCCCATGGCATTTAATGACAGAGCAATAGATTAACAACCCGATCTGGCTGCCCAAATATTATCACCTGCCCTCCTCTATCTGCCCAGGGGTCTTTGTTTCTTACAGGAAACAAAGGACAGAGTCTCCCACCAGCCCAGGTTCCTAGCTCCTGTTCTGCTATATTTGTAGTTACCTACTGGGATGGTGTCAGAGGGGTCGTCTCCTGGGGTCACCGTCACCCCACCCTCTTGCCTCCACATTTGCCGGGATGAGTGCCAGAGCCTCTGCTCCCGTGCTTCCTCTCTCCAGGGACCCTGTGCCTCGCCCATTTGCAGTGCTTGTGTCTAAGCCCCAGGACCTCAGGACTGGACCTGATAGGAGGCGCTGGCTGCAGGCTCAGCCCTTGCTGCTGTGGAGTGCCCATCTGGGGTGTTTATTTCTGGGGCTGGTAGTGAAGGGGCCTCAGCTCGGTCAGGCAGCCTGTGCATTCCCTGCCTTGCTTCCACCTGCAGACATACTCTTGGAGACAGGAGGTGCAGCCTGGACTGTCCCATGCTGTCACATGTAGGGCTGCCTCCTCCCCTTCCTCAGGGAAAGCCCCAGTCCCGCTGCTGGCAAGGGGACACCCAGGCTCAAAAATGAAGATGCAGAGGGCGGCTCTGTCTTCCTTCTCACCCGGATTTTTTGGGCAATCAGGGAGCAGGGGTGGCTTGCTGGGTCCCAGGTTTTAAGTCTTGTGGCCATTTCTTGAATTTTCTAAAGCCAGAGAGGGCCACTGGGGGTGCCCGACACATCCCTGGTAGGGGGCCTGCCTCTCTAAGCATCCCTTCCTCTTCTGTCAGCTGAGGGAGCCTCTCCACGCCTGCAGTCTTGGTGCAGGCTGTTGTTCTCTGGGGTTCCAGGAAGTGTTACTGGAGTGGAGGTCTTATAAGCCATGAGTCATGTGAGATTAGGGGTGACCATGGGGGCATAGTGACGGCATTTACCAGCACCCACATCCTACTCCAAGCTCTGTGCTAAGTGCTTTACATAAATTGCCCATTTCCTGCTCATCGAACATCTCCTGGGTGCCAGATCCTGTTCTAGGCACTGGTGACATAGCAACGGGCAGAGCAGCCCTCATGGAGCTTATGTTACTCTGACCGTGTGCCAGAGGGAGGCAGGGAGGGAGAGAACGAGAATGAATTAGACAATGAACTCTGTAATATACCAGGTGGTAGTAAGTGCTATCCAGGAATTAAAGGTGGGCCAGGTGCTGGAAAGGATGGGGGTATGTGCTGTGTTAGCTGGGGGTCTTGAGTAAGGCCTCTCTGAGGAGGTAACCTTTGGACAGACCCCTGAGTGAAGTGAGGGAAGGCATGTGGGCTGGTCTGAGGGTCTCAGCAAGGGCAGATGTCCTGTGGCCGAGGAAGCCTGCATGGCTGCTGTACAAAAGCCCTGTAATCATGCTGCCTGTTTTCTAGTGACAGAAGCAGAAGCTCAGAGAGGCTAAGTAACTTACTCGAGTCTACACAGTGGGTGAGTGATGGAATGAGGGCTCAAACCCAGCCCGGCTCTAGCTTTTGTGTCCTTCGTTGCCATGTCCTGGATGTAGGTGGCTAGTCATGCCCCTTGTCAACACCAGGCGGCAGTCATTGGTCCTCTCCTAGACAGGGTATGCATTAATGATGCCACTCTGGGGTCAGCTTTCCCGAGGGAGGTTCCTGCTATGAGAGGGGGTAGGCAGGGACCATCCGTTGTGGCTGGAACAGGTCACGTATATTGCACAAGAGCCTGAGAACAATGCCCCGTCCATACCCCGCTGCAGCCCGCCACTTCTCCCTCCCAGGCAGCAAATTATGGCCTCCGAATGTGTGCCCAGGACTGCCTTTGACATCAGTGGGGCCCACCTGAGCTTCACCTTCAGGATTCTGATAATCAGCTCTCTCTCCTCCCGGCTTCCCCCAAGACCCATATGGAAATAAGTATGTGTCTGCCAGGGATCAAATGCTTTTGGAGACAAAAGTCGGTACCAGGGACATTACAGGGAGCTATCATCTCGGCACGATGCTCTTCCACAAAGCCCTGTGCTCCTCTTTTGGGCTGACACAGTTTCAGCCTGAAAGGTTCCAGCAGGCTGACTTGGTTTTAAGCAAAAGCACATCCTATTATTTTTTTGAGAAATGAAGTGTAAAATTAACACTTATTATTCCTGAGCAGAGGAGGGAAAAAGGAGAGACAGGGACTTTGGGATTTTCGTGCTTGCCGGGTTGTTTGTTTGGCAGTTTGGGTTTTTATTTATTTTTATTTTTAAAAATTATAATAAATCAATAGATTTCCTCGTACCAGCCTCGACTGATGGGGAACAGGAGGCAAGATCTGAATTTCAGCAGGTGAAATCTGCATTTCACTTTACAAATGAGCGGGGCTGCATAATTCACTTGAGTTGTGTGGCTTTCTCTTATGGATGCTTGTCATGTGCTATTAAAAAAAAAAAAAGGCGCTGAAAAGGAAGGGGAACGATCGTGCGTCTTAACACAAAATCCTCCAGTCCCCACGCCGGGGCGGAGGGGCGTGTGGGCTCCCAGACAGCTTTGTCATTCTGCTCCAAGGTGCCAAGCACCAAGCCATCTTATATAATTCAGGAAAGTGATTCTCGGAGGGTGCCGCTATCTGTGGACCCTGCATCTTGGGATGGAACGAGAGGTTGTCAGCACCTGCGGGGTGAGAGTGATGGTGCTAGCAAATTCTATCAATATCCATGGGCTGGCTCGCATTGGGTCACCGGCTCGCAAAGGACTGTTTGTCACACTAACTAGGGCAGCCCCTCCCCGCCCTCTCCACCTCCCTGGCCCTCCCCCTGTTTTCCTGGATGGTTTCATAGGCAGAGGTACACGTAATGGACACCCAAGGGAGTATCTCGAACCCCTCCAGTGGGGAGAAGGCCTCATCTTCAGAAAGATTTGCAAATCAAAAGGTCTTGCCTTGAGTGGGAGAGAGTCCCAGCTCTGCGGGAACCCCTCAGGCTTTATTCCACCCTCTCCCTTCACTTTTACTTTTTGCTTGTTTTATGTCTCCTCCCCTCTTTCCCCAGGTTTGACTCTTAAAACACCGTGGGGAGAGAGAGAAAAGGGTCCTGAGACACACAGTGGTCTGCTGGGCTCTTGATCTAATTAGCCCGGAACCTCACTTTGACACTGGTTTGGGGCTGTGATCTGCTGAAATGGTGGCTGTTTGGGCCCTGGACGGCTTGCAGCTCCGGGACTGCCTGACTGTGCACATATTTATGAACGTGGGCGCTGGGTGTAGCTGCGGCTATGAATCAGGGGGGACCAGCTGATGAATTGCTCGGCACTCGGAGAACGGAAAGTGACTGTCAGACATGATTTCTCTGATTTATAAGTTGCAGGAGGCTTCTTTGTCCTCTCAGTGTTTGTGTATCAGATGGGCACGTCGCCATTCACAGCCAAGTGGTTAAAGGGCCCCGCTTGGCGGAGAGCAGTAAATCCTCTTTGCCATCTCAGCTCCCAGGACCCCTAGCTGGGCAGGAAAGAGGGCCCAGCCTGGGGGTGTCTCTCCTCTGTGAGTATTTCCGAGCCCCTCCAGCACATGAGCGCAGGAGTGGCCTGATACTTTGGGGGCCACAGGAGGAGAAGACATCGTCCATGCCCATCGCCTAATTGCTAGGGTCAGAAAGACGCACATGGTCTTATGAATCAAGGGTCATTGTGCCCAATTTGGGGGTAGTCGTGCGTGTGCGCGTGTGCTCGCACATGAATTGGAATAGTCAGGGCAAGCTGCCTGGAGGTGGTGTGTGATGGGGGGGTACGTGCATACAGGGATGGTTTTGTATCCTCTTCTGCACCGCCCTCATCCGCTGTGTTACTTGAGCAAATGGTCTAATTCTCTGAACCCATTTCTTTTTCCCAGAAATGCAGTCTTCTAAGCAAGTTGGGTTATTTCTGAGATTCAAATATGTTACAAACCATTATTACAGAAAACTCTGCACAGTTTTCAACCACATACCCCCTCCCTCCTTAATGTCCAAGGGGCATCCTCATTCTAATAAGGTCACGTGTAAGGGTGGTGTTTCTTTCATTACTTGAACCTACACCCTGTGCCAGGCACTGAGCAATGTTGTTTGTGCAGGGAGCAGGGGATGCACTGGGGCGGGGGGGTCTTTCAAGGCAGCCCCCGCACACTGGAGGCCATCTCTAATTATGATGAAAGTGTCCCCAAGGGAGGCGGAGGACGTGCGTGGGGCCTGCGGGGCGAGTGTGCTGAGCCCGCCCTGTGTCCCACAACTTGTCAATGAATTCCTTTTCTGCTAGTATAAATGGAAGAGCTGTTTCAGTCTCTGTCGGATGCATGTGGCCTAGTTGCCAGGGCTCCAGGGGCATGACAAACACCCGGTAGATTCCAGCCAGTGGGCTATGTGGGGCAGGCCCACCTGTGCACGCACGTGTGTGTGTGCACTTCTGCGGAGGGGTACCTGGGGGTGTGGGGGATGGCTGGGCCAGGGGGAATGCCTGCTGTCTCTGCCAGCCCCTGCCAGGGCCCGGGGACCCAGGGACTCACCAGGAGCCTCAGCCCATCTGTGTTCGTGACTTGCCACCGGCAGAACCCCTCCGCTACCTAATTCTTGCCTTTAAGGGCAAATCAGAGCACCTGGTGCCTTCAGTGAGGCTGGTTCCCTGGGGGAACCCAAAGGGGAACCCGTGTCCTTGGCTGTCCCAGATAATACTCTCACCAACACTGACATGCCTGGCAGTAAACACTTATTGAACACTTGCTGTGTGCCAGGGTCTGTTTGAGACCCCTGTGTGTGTATTAGCTCATTTAATTCTCATAGCAACTATCAGAGGAAAGCAGTTATAGAGTGTTTCAGACAGAGAAAACTCAAGTCCAGAGAGGTTGTGTGACTTGCCTAAGATCACCCAGTAAGTGGCAGGGCCAGATTCCAGCCCCAGGGTGATGTGAGGCTGAAACCAGGGGATTCCCCACCCCGCCACTGAGCCCTGGGCCCCTCTGTCCTCCTGCAGCCTGGGAGGCAGGAAGGTTAGGCTGTCTCCATCTTACTGCACATGAGCTGGCGCCCACAGCATGCCGTGTGGGGCCGAGGAGCTAGGATTTGAACCCGGGCCCCAGAGCTCTGAGCCTCCTCGACTCTTCGAGGCTGGTGCTCAGGCACTGTGTTGTGTGTCCCCTGGTGCCTTTGGGTGAAGGCTTGGGGTCCCAGCGGCCCAGCTAGGGAGATGGAGGAGCTGTGTTCTGGTCTGAAGAACGGTGGCGAATTTGCCCATTGTCCATCATCCACTGTATAGATCATTTGTTTAAAAGAAAAGCAAATAAAAAGAGCATTTGTTGCGGTATCTTCCATGCTGCCTGTCTCTCTCAAAGTACAATCCTAAAGTCGTCTAGAGGCTGACAAGGCCCTTCTTGTGCATCCCTGTGGCCTCTCTGACCTCACTCCTTGACCTCTGAGCTCAGGCACTCTGTTCTCATGCTGGGCTTTAAGCCTGCCTAGCACGGCATGGACCCACCTCAGGGCCCTGCCCCCACCCCTCTCCTAGAGTGCTCCGGCCACATACTGACATCACCTCCTGACGCTGCATTGTGTGCTGATGATTTTATTTATCATCTGTCTACCCCACCACCAGAACTGGGCGAGAGACATTTGTTTAGTTGCCTAAAAAATCCTTAGAGCAAAGTTCCTGGCACATACTTCATGCTCAATAAATATTTGATTGGAATTTTAAAAATCCTGGTTGGACGCCTTTCTCCATCCGGTACCCTATCCTGGGTGCCTCTGCACAGTGACACAGTCTTGGGACTAAAGCTGTTGACCATGGCCCACACACCTGGCTGCTTGACCAGCAGGAGAAATCACAGCAAATGGCACCTCCAAGGGCCAGATATTTGGAGCTGATCCTCTGGGGTCTGGAAACCTCTAGGGGCAAGGCCATACAGAGCCAGGATGAGTCTTGGTGTCTGTGGTCCCCTCACCAGCCCCGGTGCTGGAGATTGGAGGGAAGTTGGCCCTGGCGTGTACAGGGGGCTTTGTAGGTGCCTGTCTGGGGGACATGGCATGCTGGTCACTGACTGGTCATGGATTTTCCTTGCAGAGGAAGGCATCAACCATGAGTGTAAGCTGTGCAACCAGATGTTCGACTCCCCGGCCAAGCTCCTCTGTCACCTCATCGAGCACAGCTTTGAGGGCATGGGCGGCACCTTCAAATGCCCCGTGTGCTTCACAGGTAAGGTACCCAGCATGTGCCCCTCAAGGGAGAGAGATGGGATACAAGAGCCGTGCCCTGTCATTGCAGGATCCCAGAGTGTGTTCCTTTCTCTTTCCTTGGTGGGCCCGGTGTAGCCCAGGACTCCACGGGGGATCCCCTGAGGGGTTAACAGACCCCTTGCCCCACATCCCTCGGTGCAGAGCTGACACGCGCCCTCTTTCAATGCTCTCTGGCCTCTCCTCATCAGCAGGCTGGGTGGCACCCTCTCCTTGCCCTCTGGGCAGAGGCTGGAAGCGCTTTATCCAAGCCAGCCTCAGCCTCTGCGGCCGTTTGCCCTTTCCAGGCCCCGTGTTTGTCTCCTGAGCCTTGAGCTCTATTCAGCATTATGTGGGGCTCCCAGCTGGGGAGCCCCAGCTTCACACATTCCTGGTTCCCCCTCTTGCCTGGCCTACCTAGCTCCCATCCATGCTCCAGGATGCAGGGGTCAAGGGCAGCTCTGCCGGCCAAGTCCCCAGCCCCCAGACTGGCTGCCAGCCCAGGCGAATGGCTGTCCCAGCCCGAGGCAAGTCTCAAGGGCTCTGCTGGCCCCCTCCTGCTGCCCAGATGGCAGCCGGTGTGCGTGGGAGAGCCTGGCCTTCCTTGCCTCCCCCGACATCTGCTGTCTGCCACGGCAGGAAGCCCACCCTGGGGAGGACGCCTGGCGGGAGGGTATCTCTGAAGTGCTCACCTCCCAGACACACAGCTGCTCTGGGCCGCCTCCTGTGCGCGCCCAGGGCCGGGGCCACCTCGGGACTCCTGCCACCGGGAAGCCAGGGCTAGACCTGCTCCATGCCAGGCCCAGGGGGTCCACTGTGGGGCAGATCCCCCAAACACACACACCCCTGGGGCTCCCCAGAGTCCCTGACCACCCTGATGCCTTCTTCCCCCCACCATCTGTCACTCTGTCACTGTCACTATCACACTCTGAGGCTGGCACTGAGGGTCCCCAGCTGCCCGTCTGCCAACCCAGGACATGGGGGCATGGGGGCCCGAGGATGCTGACAACGATAAAAATAGGAATTGGTGTTGGTTGAGCAACTTCCTGTACAAGATCCTGTGCCGAGCTTATTTAATTCAAGTCTAGGCTCTGCCACTTGCTAGTGGTGGGACCTTGGACATGCCATTTAACAGTCCTGGCACCTCAGTTTTCTCTTGTATAAAATGGGGATAATAGCACCTGCCTTACAGACCTGGAAGGAGTTCAGGAGCTCACCCATGGAGGTGTCTGGCTGTTGATGATGGGGACAAGGAGGACAGCATTCATTTGGCTATGGCAGGCCATCTTTTAAGCACTTTATCAGTATTAACTCATTTGATCTTCCCAGCCACCTAGCCAGGGACATACTATAATCTTCATTTTTTGAATGATGAAATGAAGCCCAGAGAGGTTAAGTGACTTACCCAAGGTTGCACAGCCACTAAGTACCGGAGCTGTGCTCAGCTAACTCGAGCCTTCTCTAGTAGGCACTAAGAATGCTCCCAATAGCCCACCGTTTGGCTGAGTGCCCACGCCACAGTGATCCCTGCCTTGGAGTATTGTGGGGGCAGCTGCCGCAGGAGTCTGGGCTAGTGTCCCGAGCTTAGCCCCTGATGGCTGTGTCTGTGTCTAGTCTTCGTCCAGGCCAACAAGTTGCAGCAGCATATCTTTGCCGTGCACGGGCAGGAGGACAAGATCTACGACTGCTCGCAGTGCCCGCAGAAGTTCTTCTTCCAGACCGAGCTGCAGGTGGGTACCCACATCCGCTGCACGCCGCTTGATGGTCCTCGGTTCCCACATCAGCGCCAAAGGTCTCAGGGCTAAGGAAGCTGGTAGGGTCTTATGCTGACGGGTCTGCAACTAGGGGCTGACCTCCTGGCTGGCAGGCATGGAGTGCCAGCCCTCTGGCCTCTGCCGTCCCAGTGTTCTCAAAAGAACCAACTGCCACCAGCTGAGCCCAGAGCAGGAGTCAGAAGCTTACATTTGGGGTGTTTCATTGCAAGTCCTGTCTGCTCTTGGGGATTCCATTTCCCTACCTATATTGTAAAATGATATTTGACTGAGCTGGGGTTCTGTGGCTAGTAGCCCATGATGTCTTTGTGGCTGGGTCCTGGGGCTGTGTGAAGATAGGAGTTAGGTCTGGGGCCTTGGCGCCTCTAGCTCTGCCCAGAAAAGACAGAAAAGTAAGAGTAGTTGGTGCTCGATTGCTCCAACTTGGAGGCGGTCACCAGAGGCCCTGAGACTGATGTGGCCCTCAGGCACGGGACAGGGGCCTTAGCCAATTTCCTTGCATCCTCCACCCCAGCCTGTGGTAGCTGCGAGGACCCTTGGGAAAGGAAGCTTCTGTGGCGGTCTTCCCCGGCATTTGCAGCCACCTCCCTTGGAATCCCATGGGGCCCTTCTCACCTGTTACTGGTTTTTCCAAGGAACAAGATCTGTGCCCAGGTGAAACTGCTTTCTCTCCCCCTGGTTTTTGCAAACAATTCTTATAATGCTGGAGAGATCACATGCCCACCAGAAATACTACTCACATACACAGAAAAATCTCACATTCACTGTACCTGGACCGTAGCATCACACACACAAAGGGAAGGTGCACGCACACAGTTCCCATCACACATGCGTATGCCCAGAGTTGTCATTTACAAAGAGTAAGTAACACTGCATCCACACTGAGGAATACCGCACACATGCAGCTCAACGCTGCACCCCAAAAGAAGGACCACACTCATGTCCACAGATAGATCACACACACACACAGACGGACATGCCGAAATGCCACGTAGCAAGGAATGGGTCTCTCAGGAAGGATGCAGGTAGGTTACGCTGCAATAAGAAACATCCTCTAGGTCTCCGTGTCCTCAACAGAAGGTTTATTTGTTGCCCATGTGATCTATCCAAGCAAGTGATGGGGAAGGGACTCTGTTCATGATACTCACTCGGTGACCTGGACCCACGGAGGGTCCATGCCCATCCACGTTTCCGTAGTCACTGAGGAAGGGAGAATAGGGCGGTGGTGACTTCTGCACCAGCTCTTCAACCTTCCCCTTAGAAATGATGCATGCCACCTTCTCTTACATTGTATTGATTAGAGCAAGTCCCCTGGGCATGCCCAACCTCAAAGTGGGTGAGGCAGGGATTGCCACTTTCTGCCTGGAAGGAGAGGGGAGCCCTAAGGACTCACACACACCAGTTTGTCCCCCCAGGGTGGACCCCCCCACCCAGCAGCACCCTCCCTCATCCCCATGCCAGTATTGCACCTGCACACAGCAATCTCCCACCCACCCAGGTTACAAGGCTGGGGCCCCTCACCCCATGCAGAATCACTTGAATGGCCACAGTGTTGCCTGTCTATCTGGGGTTAGAGGGACACAGCTGTGGCCTGTTGTAGGGGGCCCCCTTCTTACTGTGCTGCAGCCCACCCACACTGCCAGGCCTGGGCCCACCTGTCTGGTGGTGGCGGTTGCCTGGAGGACATGCAAACCAGGCCCATGGAGGGTGCGGGGGTTGGGGGGAGTCACCATTCAATGATCAAGTCCCGTTCTCATAGGCTGGCGCCGTACCAGGGCTGGGCAGGCTGAGCTCAGGAAAGGCTGTTTCTTAGCCTGTTTCTTAGGGTGCTCATAAATGTGTGTATTGTGCTTGAGGCCTTTATCCCATTGTCACAACGTGGGACAGAGTTATGAAACCAATTATACAGTCCCGGGCCAGAGGGAGGGTTCCACTTCCAAAAGGCCACCATTGAGCACTTGACCCTGACCATACCACTGCTGCCTCCCCATTGATCCGCAAACTGAGCTGATGTCTCTGTGCTTAGGACGTGTGAGGGAACAGCTAGGCATTGGCACCATCCAGGAAACCTCCCTGCTCATGTGCTGGCTGCGTGCCCTTTCCCACGTGCAGTCCCTGCCGCCTCCTTATCCTACCTGCCTTACCTGCATGGGCCAGCTACCAAAATAGGCCCGGGTCCCCTGACAGAGGAAGCTTTTTATAACCCAACAGGACAGGCGTCTTTTAAACCCATTAGTGCATACAAACTACAATTTACTTACACTTTGGATTTGCTCAGCTCCTGCAGGGCTCCCCTGCATTGTCCCAAATGCCTAGAGGTCTCTTCTCTGTTGGCCTTAAGATTATTCCCGGAGAATGTTTCCCGTCCTGACTGTTTTGAGCTTTGTCGGTGTCACTGGGCGAGGGGCCTACCTTGTGAGCTCAGAGGTGGAGGGAAGCTTCTGTTTTCAAACTGGATCTCGCTTCCGTCCCACCTATCTTGAGCTGTGGCCCACACTAGACCCCAGAATGGTTCATGCGAGGTGGTGGTTTCCTGGGTCATCCCATTAACCTTTACGTCAGATCCTCAAATAGTGAGAGACCGCTAAATTACAGCCTTAACGAGTCACTATTTTCTGCAATTAATGATTTTAATTATAGACCATTTAAATGTGGAAGTGTTCCAACGCCAAATCTATGCAAATAATGGCTTTCGTTAAGTAACTTGAATAGCAATTTTCTGGTTTTTGAGAGGAGGGTTTTTCAGGAATTAGAGTGCTTGTTGTCCCTACATGGAGGCTAGGGCTGGAAGGCTCTGGTTGGGTGGAGCAGGCAACTGTTTCTTGGGATGAGCTGGGGGTTTGGGTAGGCAGTGAGAGGCAAGGCCAGCTAGAGTTCTCCCTTTGCTGGTTTCTTGTGGCCATGTGTAATTTGAGGTCACGTACAGAACCTGGTACTTGCAGGCACAAGGGACTGTGGGCTGAGAGATCTTGAGAAGATGTGAGGCTTAGGATTGAGCTCACTGCAGGAACAGAAAGTGCTGCTGCAGGCTTGGAGGTAGGATCGAACCACGGCAGGCTTGGTGTCTATCAACATTCACATGTCTCTCTCAGAAAGTAATGCTTTTTTAGGATGCATTAACAGGAGCACAGATGCCAGTGTGAGGGAGGTGTGGGTCCTCTTTGATTCTAAGTTCGGATGGGTTTTGCCCAAAAGACTGAGATTAATTCAAAGGAGTTTGGACAAACTGTTGCCAATTCACAATAGAAGGATTAGGAACATGAGCGGGAACTAGCTTTGCCGTCCATTTGTTTGAAGCACATACTTGGGGGGGCCCGTGATGTGTCAGGCCCTGTTTCTAGCACCTAAGAAGACAGTGATGAAAGATGAAGAAAACCCACAGTGCCTGCATTCTAGGAGATTGATGGGCACTTCCCTGTAAGAGCCAATGACATAAAAAAAAATAAAACCAGATAATAGGCTAGAACATGCTGGGGGATTGGAGTCGGACACTCCTTGGTGAGTGTGGTCAAGGAGGGCCTCCCTGAGGAGGTAGCATGTAAGCTGAGGCCTGATGGCGTAAAGGCAGGATTGTATGGAAGAGGGCCGTGAGTGCAAAGGCCCTGTGGCCATTGAGTGCCAGGGCTAGGATGACAGAAGGCAGAATGCAGCAGAAGGACAATGAGTTGGGGCAAAGGGGATGGAGCCCAGATCACGGCAAGGTTTGCAGGACAGTGAAGGACTTTGGATTTTATCTCCATCGTGATGAGAAACCAAGCAGGGCACAATATTACCTGATTTACACCCTGAATCAAAATGTAAGAGATTTGCTTTTGAAAGACGTGGTTAAAAGAGAATGAAAAGTCACCAGACTGGGAGGAAATATTTGCAAATCACATATCAAATAAAGCACTTGTATCCAGAATATATAAAGAACTCTCAAAACTCCATAATGAGAGGGGACACAGAACAACTAAAAATGAGCAAAAATCTTTTGGCAGATGTCTCACCAAAGAAAAATGAACATCATTAGTCACTAGGGAAGGACAAGTGAAAATCACAGCCCGATGCCACCCACAAAAATGAAAAACTTACAATGCTGAGAGTTGGTGAGGGTGGGATTGGAAGTCTCAAACATTGCTGGTGGCAGTGCAAGATGGTACGGCCACATGACAAAATAGTTTGTCAGTTTTCGCCAGACTCAGTGGCTCACATTTGTAATCTCAGCACTTTCGAAGGCCAAGGCAGGCGGATCATGAGGTCAGGAGTTTGAGACCAGCCTGTCCAATATGTAAAACCCCATTTCTACTAAAAAATACAAAAATTAGCTGGGCGTTGTGGCACACGCCTGTAGTTCCAGCTACTCGGGAGCTGAGGCAGGAGAATTGCTTGAACCTGGGAGGCGGAGGTTGCAGTGAGCTGAGATCGTACCACTGCACTGCAGCCTGGGCGACAGAGTGAGACTCCATCTCAAAAAAAAATAGTTTGTCAGTTTCTTATAAAGTTAAATCTTCATTTACCATAAGACCCAGCAATCCCAGTCTTATTGTTTACCCAAGAAAAAGGAATAGCAATTTTCTGGTTTTTGAGAGGAGGGTTTTTCAAGCATTGGAGTGTTCGTTGCACCAAAACTCACACTATATGAATGATGATAGCAGCTTTGTTTGTCATGGCCCAAACCAGAGGCCCCTAGTTGTCCCTTGTTGGAGAATGGGTAGCAGATGGAGTCATGTGGTACATTTGTACAGGTCATGTGATACATTCTCAACAGAAAGAGGCAACTGCAGATACATGCAACAATGTGAATGAATCTTTTTTTTTTTTTTTTTTTAAGAAACCAAGCCTGGCTTTGTCGCCAAGGCTGGAGTGCAGGAGTATGATCATGGCTCACTGCAGCCTCAACCTCCCGGACTCATGTCATCCTTAAACCGTAGCTTCCTGAGTATCTGGGACTGTAGCTGCACACCACCACACCAAGCTAATTTTTTAATTTTAACTTTTATTTTTAGAGATGGGGTCTTGCTATATTGCCCAGGCTGGTCTCAAACTCCTGGGCTCCAGCAGTCCTCCTGCCTTGGCTTCCCAGAGTGTTGAGATTACAGGCGTGATCCACTGTCCCTGGCTCCATGGATGCATTTCAAATGCCCCATGACAAAACCCAGACTCAGAAGGTTCCATGCTATACGGTTTTATTCACATGACATCCTGGAAAAAGGCAAAAATATTACACAATAGAAAACAGACTAGTAGTTGTCAGTGGCTGCAGGTGGGAGTGGGGGGAAGAAATAAGGGAGCCCTTTTTTTTTTTGCAATGGAACATCTGAGTTTCGTGTATCTGATGAGAGAGCTGCTGATTTAGAATACTGCAATAATAAGGCTAGCTATTGCTTTAAAGGAGTGTGCAGAGATAGAGATCACCAGTGTGCACAGTTATTTGAAAAATTTTCTAAGTCTGTTTGTCTTCTGTGTGCAGAAGAAGTGAATTTTCTGAATAACAAATTTGGAAACTGTGGTTCCCGTTGTCATTTTTATGATATCCTTTCTGGAAAGATTGTTCGTCACTGGACACATTCAGGACCAGTACCAGTGACAGACGTTGATATATGATACACTTACCTTGGAGGTCATGTATGTTTGCACATGCAGGAAATGGTTCAAAACAATGGGGGACCTATGCAGAAGTTATAACTGCGTGTGGTCAGCCCAGGGTGTGTAGATTCCGAGGATGCAAATATCTTAGTGACATAACTATAACAAGATGTAACACAAATTGTAGAGAGAATGGAGTTCGCAGTGAACTTTTCCACTGTCCATGTGATCCTGGTTATGCTCCTTCAGATTGTGAGCCAACAATTTTGTCACCGGGAGGAACTATCGATCATGCATTTTGGCTTCTGGTAGAAAAAAGTGTACACTTGTTTCCAAAATGATGTGCTGCTCCTAAAAACAATGGTCTTTTGATCAGTTTCTACATTTTTTACCTGTGCTCATTTTAATTGCTATTGTTAGTCTTAACTGGAATAAAATAAAGAGATTATTGGAGCAAAGTGGGAGCAGTAAGCAGCATATCTATCTCAGAAGACAGCAGTAGCAACAACCACCAGTCGCAGAGTTAAAGTCACCCAGTGATACAATCAAAGCCATAGGATGGAGGAAGGATATTGCCAAGAAACTCACCATTAACTGGCCTGATCTAAAAACGAAAAAAAAGTTTTCGCTCATTTTGTTATGGCTTAAAGCTTTCAATTTCACAAAACAAAATATGACTGAAAGCATGAAAAAAAGAAAGAAATAAGAGAGACTCATGCTTGTCCATATACCTGTACCCCTACCCACATACACATCCACCTGTGCTCACCCCACACCCTGAAAATCCAGACAGTGGGGGATCCAATCTGACCTGTCCTGGTGTATTTAACCAGGAGAAGACTTGAGTGGATTGTAGAAGAAATGCAGGGACAGTTGAATATGAGCATTTTAAGAATTTTGGGTGGAGGGATTCTCATTGCATCAGGTGGCCCCAAGACTTGACAGTGGGCACCAACTCAGAACGTGGCTCAGGCGTCACTCTCTGGAGTTGGCTCAAGCAAGAAGGGGAATTAAGCTTTAGGGACGTAGGTGGATTTTGGATGCCAAGAGCAGGAAGCATTGTTGGGATTTTGGCAGCCCTGTTCCCGGAGCCAAGTGTCACTTAAATAAGGCAGCAACACTCTGTCTTCTCTGAGACTGCCTGGTTCCTGCCTTCTGCCTCTTTTAGGCTTTTATTGTCCTCTCTCTCTCTGCATCCTGACTTTCTGGGCTCCTCTGTACAAGGAGGAAGGTGGTCGAGGTCACCACAATTTCTGTCAGTTCTGCGGAGACAGACACCTTAGGTAGCTAACAGAGGGGATTTGGTATGCGGACTGGTGATGCAGGTGGGCAGAAGGAACACCCAGGAAACCCTAGAGATGGTGGCAGCCAGCCTTCAGGCAGCAGGTGCTAGATCCCCGGAGGGGGAATCTGGTAAGTGAGCCCCGGGGCAGCTGTCCACCCTGCTCCAGTGAGCTGTGGGCAGGGGTGGGGCCGTGCGGTACAAACTAGCAAGTTCAGGGCGCTGCTCAGGGAAGGGGTGCATGAGCTGGCTGGACACTGCGCATTTGTAGTATGTGAGAAAACTGTCTAGAAATGGAAAGTCATGAGGCCGTGTCGGTAGAAGTGTGCAAACAATGCATGTGTCTGAAATGCTGCCAAGAGTGAAGCAGGGAGCGGCCGGGTCTCTGTGAGGGCAGCTCCGTGTTTAAAACCTTGCTCTGTCAGGCACCAGCTGTAAGCCTCAGTTTCCTTATCTGTAAGGCAGGGGTGTGAGGAGTTCCTACGTCAGAGTTCAGTTGCAAAAGTCTCTTGGCACAGCGGCTGGCACACAGAGCACACAGCAAACGCTGCCTGTGATTATTACTGATGCTGACTTCTGGGCACTCTGAGGATCAGATGGCTTTGGGGGTCCCTCCCTCAGAGTTTGCTTTGCTTTCATGATTTCCGGCCTGAGTTTGAACAAAGTGAGATTCCAGGTCCTTCCTTGTATGACATCCCACCAAGCCTCAGGGCTGTGGGCACAGGAGACCCCACATTGGGGCATGGGGAGGAACCAGGTGCCCAGGGCAGTGAGACAGGGCATAAAGGGCACGGAATGGGGGCCAGAGAGCCGGGGCTTTGGGTCTCCCTTCCTCTACTTCTCTGAGCACCATTGGCCCAGACCCTTTTCTTAGGACCCCGTATTTCTGTGCCATGCCCAGGCGCCGTGGAAGGTGGCATGTAGATTTGACTGGGGTGCAAGACAGCCCACAAATGTCAGAGCTTTGGCCTTGCATTCCCAGCCTCAGGCTTCAGCAGATGAAGGCCTGGGGCCCTGTCGGCCCCATGCCAGGGGTTAACCAACCTGAGGGGAGGGGCAGCCTCTGCCCACCAGCACAGCTGTCTCTGCATCCCCATGGGTACCTCTGTGCCCATAGATACTGGGCACGGATGGTGCCTCCTTCTCTTCATCCTAAGAGCCTTGCTGCTTCTGTTCTTCATCCTCATAGCAGGGATTTCATGCATGAGGGTCATATGTGGCTTCCCAGCCATACAAGGCTGAGCTTAGACAGAGGACAAGCTCCCCTGAAATTGTACAAGAGATAATTCTGACGGCCTCCACCCCGGGCCCTAGGTCTGTAGTGTGGGCCAGGCTCGGTTCTAAGCACTTTCCATGGATTATGTCAGCACAGCCTAGGTACTCTTATCCCCATTTACAGATAGAGAAACTGAGGCTCTGAGAAGTTAAACGATTTGCCCAGGATCACTTGCAAATGGCAGATCTACATATAAAGCTGAATTGTCTTTGCCACCAAGGCAAACAGAAACCCTCCGAAGTTTAAATAAATTGCCATTTTTATGAGCTAATAGATTTAAATGAGGCCTGCAGTGCTGAACTATAAAAAGCTTTCGTTGTCAGGGGACCCAGAAACTATTTTAGTAGTTGGGCCAGGCAGGTAGCACAAGTAGCAGTAACAGGGGATGCAAAAAAAATTGCTCCTGGGTGAGCCCAGGTGGGAATGCCGTGGGGCCTGTGCACACGGGGCCAGGGCTGTGCACGGCCACATTTGCCATGCTGCAGCTCGAGGCCAGGACCCTGCAAACCCTGTTGCTTGCAAATGAGCATCAGGACGGGTTTGGCTTAGGCTGGGCTTGGGGAGAGGAAGGATTCATTCTCGTCATGGAGATAGGGGCTTCCTAAGACCTCAGGCTCCTGGTGCTGCCACTTTTCTCCCCTTTGTGATTTGTTTGATGCTGTCATGGGGGAATAGGACCCTCCTTGAACTAGAGAAAAGTCTTTTTAGACATGGAACCTCTGGGATCTCGGAGCTGAGGGGTGCACCGGATTTCACAGCCTATGCGTGCGTTCATGCACACATGCACCATGTCCTTGATGAAGCCGGGTTTTGGGGTGTTGGACTTGCTCCACACCCTGGAATCTTGACTCCCTCATTGACAAAGCCAGGGGCTGCAGGAAGTGATTCCGTGAGCTGGGCCCGCGGTGACAAAGCGGCCAGCCCAGCGTTGAGCGGGCGCATTTAAAGGATTAGCTCATGCTGTTTGCTTGTGTGTGCCTAATCATGCTGCTTCCAGCTAAATGATTACAATTGATTAAAAGCAGAGCTAGGTATTCTAACAAGCATCCTGGAGCCTTTCTGATGGGGTGAGCCGGGCTCTGCCAGGCTGGATCCTGGTACCCAGCCAGGGGGAGGGCCCTCTGAGCCAGGGGCGGGGTCTCAGCTCCCTTGGGACCCCTCCTTCCTAGCCCTTGAGAACATTTGGTTCAGCCCTTGCCCTGATTCCATTATCCACTGAATACAAATTTACTGAGTACCTACTCCTGGCACCACCTCAGGGGCCTGAGGCAGAGCTGGGAACAAGGAGACAGGGTTTCTGTTCTCATGGATCTGACATGCTTTGGGAGACACTGATGATAAGTCAATAAATATATGAACTAGGGGATTTCAGAGTGTAGATTCTGAAGACAATAAAACACTGTACTGTGATGGAGGGTGAGGGGTGTGTGTTTGTGCATATGTGTGCGTGTGTGTGTGTGTATGTGTTGGGTGGGTCAGGAAGGGCTGAGTCCTGGAGGTTGCAGAGCCAGTGTGAGGAAGAGCTGGGGGAATCCTCCAGGACAGGGAAGAGTCAGTGCCAAGTATTTGAGGCCCAGGCAGATTTGGGGTGTTCGTGGAACAGAATAAAAGGGCAGAGGGACTGGAGGGACAAACAGGACAGATGGCCACTGCCTTCTTGCATCATTCTCTTGGGCTGGCCTCGAGTCACCTACCCAATGAGACCGAGATGAGGCTTCCTAGATGTACGTACGCCAGCCCATCCACCTGCAGGAAGGACCCTTTCTTTCTCTTAATGCATCAGCCCAGCTCGACTGGCTCCTCTGAGAAGCCTCTCTGATTCTCCTTCCTTTGGTTTCTCAGCACTTGGTTTAACCACCCCCCAGATCCCTTTGTCATTATGGATTGTAAGTCACTATGTCTACACTAGACTCTCCACTCTGATGTGAGTTTTTGGAAGGTGAAGATACCTTTTGCCTGCCTGCCATCCATCCATCCATCCCCATATGTTAACATATTCTTTGAGCTAGAAAGTCGGAAAGAGAACACAAGCAGGAGAGGAGGAAGACGAGGAGGGGGAAGCCTGCAGATTATGGGAGCCCACTTTTAAAATCCCTGGTCCTCATAAGATGGGTAACCAAAGAGCCAGTTTTCTTGCCTCTTTGTGCTGCTGCTGTCAGATCCAGCCAGATAATTAAACTAATAATAATTAAAAATCAAAAGTGCTCTAGGCACATACTTAGCATTTGACTCTGGCTGCGCTTTCTGTGAGTAGCGGCATCTTCCTCCTTCCTGCTTTAGAGATGGCCCGGTCCTTGTCACCCTGACTGCTGCCAGGAGAGCAGGGCCTGGCTGGGCTTGGCCCAGGGTTGCCGGCTGACCCCCAGCGGTGGTTCCGACGAGTGGGAACCTGTTGCTTGTGCTGGAGTTAGCGACTTGTGAGGCCAGGAGCCTGGGGAAGGCTGAGAGTTTGACTAGCTGCTGACCTTCCGAGGTCTCCCCGTCCCCATTATTTTCTTTTTTATTTTTTTGAGACAGAATCTCGCTCTGTCACCCAGGCTGGAGTGTGCAGTGGCACGATCTCCGCTCACTGCAAACTCCGCCTCCCAAGTTCAAGTGATGCTTCTGCTTCAGCCTCCTGAGTAGCTGGGATTACAAGTGCCCACTACCACTCCCGGCTAATTTTATATTTTTAGTAGAGATGGGGGTTTCATCACGTTGACAAGGGTGGTCTCGAACTCCTGACCTCAAGTGATCCACCTGCCTTGACCTCTCAAAGTGCTGGGATTACAGGTGTGAGCCACTGCGCCCAGCCGCCCATTATTTGCTATTGCAGATGTTGTACTCCTCTGGGCTCAGTTTCCACATCTGTTAAATGAGAGAAGACCTGCTGCCTCCTGTTGTTGTGAAGATGGAGTTCACATGTGTCAGGTACTTTAGAGCACTTAGGATATAAGGATTGCTGAGGGTCATTGTGGCACTTTTCCAATAGGATCGCTTTGTGCTTCCTGCCTTCCCCATTAGGGCAGGAAATCAGAGCCTGGCACAGCCTAAATTCTATTGAATGTGGCCACATGTTGTGACAATGCCTTTCCCATGCTGTGGAGCTCACAGCCTGGCCTCAGATGCCAGGGCTGCCACCTGGCAGCTCCATGACCGTGAGAAAGTCACTCGCCTTCTCTTGCTTTCAGGAGACCAGGGGTAATGAAGGTCTCTTCTTTGTTGGGTACTGGGGGAGCTGAATGCAGTGATGCCTGAAAAGCCCCCAGCATTGGGTCTGGGTTAGAGGGAAAGTCTGGTGAGCGCCAGCTCATGTCGTTATTGCCTTGCCTGTGGTCTGGAGGTAGTGGGCTTTCTGTTCATGTCTTCATTGACTCATTCAATCAATTATGTGTGGATGTGCTCAGTCTAGCCCACAGGTGTTTACTGACCACCTGATCTGTGCCAGCTGTGTGCAGGTGTTGGGGATACACAGGCATCGACCAACCCCCTCACATGTTGCATGGAGGGGAAAGCAAGCTAATAAGGACAAACAATATTTCTTACATGTTTGTGGAATATAATATCATATGATATAATATGGTATGGTATAGTATAGTGTAGTATAGTGCTGCATCATATCATATCACTCATGCCATATACTAAATACAACATAAGTGTTGCATGCAACAGAGCCCCACAGCTGGGCCCCCACAAGACACTAACGGGCACCTTGGAAACTGAGCTTTGCCCTTGCTCCCTGTAAGTTACTGTGTTATGGGCACAGTCGGTCTGTGTCTCTGAGCCTTGGTTTATTTACTATCGAGTGGGGCAGGGGTGTTCCCAACATAATAAAGTGTGGCGTCATCATCTTCGTCATCACTGTTGTCACTGACATGATGATTACTGCTGCCGCCACTTGGGGCAGCTGCATCTCCTGAGGGGCCACGTGTGGCAGTTTGGGGTCTGCCTTGGGAGAAGGTCAGGGTGGACACTGACAACACTCCTTGTCCTTACAAGGCCCAGGGCACAGGCCTGCGTCCCTCACCCAAAAGTAGTAAAACTGAGACAGCGTTTCCTGGGAACCTGACTGTAAGCCCTTCCTGTGGGCAGCCTCTTCAGACCTCACATATGATGTCTTTGTCATCAATGGGTAAACTGAGGCTCCCCATGTAGACACAGCTGCCAGCAGGGAAGAGTGTGTGGCCAGGCAGTCTGACATGAGTGCCTGTGTTCGCAGCCCCCAGGCTGAGGCAGTGGGGTCGGAGATGACTCTCAAAGCCCTCAGAAGCCAAGGGTAGGTCTCTAGGCCCCGGGGTCTCTGAGAAGGCCTCACCTCCCAGCAAGCCAGCATTCTGGAAGGTGACATGGAGGCTGCATGCAGCTCTGGGGGCAGGATGCTGTCGCCCGTCTGAGCAGCCCTGGATGAGAAATGGCTTCTCCCTGGTCACCACAGAGGTGCAATGAGGAGCAGGCACCGGAGGGGTGGTGTTGAGGCAGAAGGCTGTGCCCAGCTGTGCTTGGATACCCTCCTGAGCCCTGAGGGTCAGCCCGCCTGAGCGATGAAGTGTGTGGAGGCCCAGGTGGGGACTGGGGGGCCTCCCCCTAAGGCCCAGCTCCGGGCAGAGATGGCACTTGGAATCAGCCTCGGGCTGCCCGTCTGCCCATTGGAGCCTGTCATTCATGCCCTAGGGCAGGGGGCCAACCAACTTTAGAGGGCATCATGCCATCTCGACAGATGGGCACGGGGGAGCTGCCAGGAGCCTCAGGCCAGCGGCCATTGTGTGTGCGGGAGCCCAGCCCCTCCCCGGCGCTGTCTCAGCCGGGACCACATGCCTTCAGTTTCTTAGTAACACTGACGATGCGGCGAGCAGCGGCGCCTCACTGGCTCCGCGTCCACAGAGGTTTGTACCCTGCAAAGCCCTGCCCCGCATTGACTCAGACAAAGAGGCAACCCTTCAGATGGGAAGACATGGGGCACAGGGGCCTGAAGGGTTGACTCAGACACAGATACAGACACTCCTGTCAGACCACCTAGGCTCACAGCTCTGCCTCCCTGGCAGCTCTGCCCACATGAGGAGCCTCAGTTTACCCAGTTAAGACAAGGAGACACGCTCGTGTGAGGTTGTGAGAAGCTCCTCATGAGAAGGGCTTGCTGTGAGGTTCCCAGCAGCACTCTGGAAACACTGGCTCAGTTTTACTACTTTGCAGTGAAGGACTCAGGACTGTGCCCTGGGCTTTCTAAGGACAAGGAGCACAGTAAATGTCCACCCCCCAAGAAATGGGGTTTGGAGGCCTCAGAGTTGCTTCATCAGTGTGACCTTGGGAGTGTGACCTCCCTCACGGTGGCTCACTGTCATCACCTGGTCAGTGGACACCAGCACCCCTCTTGGAGGGTTACTGTGGGGTTGCAGCATTGTGCTGTGGATCATCGAGCACAGTACCTGGTCCTCTAGGAGGGCACATGGAGGGGGCAACATCTGGGGTGGAATTGGCAGAGTTGACGTGGATTTCACTGTCCCTCTTTCACAGGTGGGAGAAATGGGCTCAGAGGGCTTAAGCCACTCGCTTGATGTTGTGTCCGATAGCTGGTAAGTGGCAGAGCTGAGCCTGCAACCCTGGCGGTGAGAGGCAGGGAGGAGGTGAAGGACGATGGTGGCACCACCACCAGCCGGGCACTTCAGGAAGCCTTTTGCCTTAATTTTCCCATTCTGAGGACAAACCTATGAAGCCAGTGCTGCTGTTATCCCCATTTCACAGATGAGGAGACTGAGGCAAAGTTGGGCAGAGATGAGATTTGTATCCAGGCAGCCTGAGCATGCAACCATGTCCTAACACCAGGAGCAGGATGTTTTGTGTTGCTCATTTGTGTCAGAACTTTCTTGATACAGCAGGAGGCTGGCATCTGGCTGGGGATGTCTTAGCCCCCATCACTGAGAGACTAGGGTGCTCTGGGTAGAAGCCTGGATTGCAGTCTTTGGTCAAGCAGGAACAATTACTAATGACATTTACAAAGAAATTAATGATGAGAAATGCAAGTTGGCATTTCAGGAGCACCCGCGAGCAGCCGTGCGCCAATACTCACAGGAGAGGTGAGGTGCTGGCGGCCAGGCATGGGGAGGAGGACATGACAGAAAATTAATTTTGCTGTGTCAATAATGAACATGGCTCCACTTGTTCTGCTTCTGAAGTTTAGACAGACTCAAACATGGAGGGGCTGCGGCTCGTCTGAGGCTGCATGGAGATTCACTGTGTGCCTGCAATATGGGCAAGGGAAAGTGACAGTTTCAGTTTGGTGTCTCCTTTCTGTGTCCCAGAGGACAGCAGGGGTGGGAGTAGTAGGGGACAGTGAGAGCAAGGAGGTAGTAGTCCTAGGACTGGGCCATTTGAGCAAAAATCTACGTGCCACCTCCTATCAGCTGGGTGACTTGGCGAGCTGCTTTGCTTTTCTGAGCCTCAGTTTCTTCATCAGTCAAACGGGAATGACTGGGAGAAGTAAAGATAATGTATAAAGAGCAGAGAGCCCAGTTTCTGACACATTGTAGGAGCTCAGTATATGGGAGCTGTTACGGTATTTCATGGTTGTATTTTAAGATATGCAACTTTCCTCCTTAGCATCTCTCTTATGTTAATTTGGAATACCTCATTTGCGTGCTGTAGTTTAATTGGTCATGGTTTTTGTTTGTTGTGATACATAAAATACTTGAGCATCTTATGCTCTTTAGGGTTCTAGGGTAAATAAAATACAGCTTTGGTGGGAAGCACAGTGGAGGGTGAGGAGCAAGATGCTGAAATTATCTAGGGCAGGGAAGGGATTCCGGTAGGATAAGGAACCATTTGCAACAGTGTGGTAGTAGCTCACTGCAGCCTTGAACTCCTGGGGCAGGGAGGGGATTCCAGTAGGATAAGGAGCCATTTGCAATAGTGTGATCATAGCTCACTGCAGCCTTGAACTCCTGGGTTCAAACAGTCCTTCCACCTCAGCCTCCCAAGTAGCTGGACTATGGGTGTGCACCACTACACTCAGCTAACTTTTTTATTTTTTGTAAAGGCAGGGTTCACTATGCTGCCTAGGCTGGTCTAGAACTCCTGGCCTCAAGCAATTTTACTACCTTGACCTCCCAAAGTGCCAGGAAGGATTACAAGCATGAGCCACCACGCCTAGCTGGTTGTCTGTATTTTAAAATAGAGAATTCCCATGATCATAATGACTCATATTTATCTAGTGATTTTTGAATGCTCAGCATTGTTCGTAGCACTTTTAGGCATGAAAACATTCGATCCCCACAATGCCTCTAATATGAAGACAAGCAAAACGAGGCACAGAGAGGTCAAGTGACCCCCAAGGCCTCAGAGCTGGTCAGTGCTGGACCCAGGCTACCAGACCCAGATTCTGTCGTCTTCACCCCCACACTAAATGGCTGGATTTCTTGATTTTTCTATAAATCAGGCCTGGCAGCCCCTGGCCCACATTTCCGTGTGGCTCGCTTTGGATACAGCAATTTGCTTCCTGTTTCAACACAGCCCACACCTGGCCTACCTTAGCTGGCTTGTTGCCAACCGGCACTGCTTGTAAACCCTGTTGAAACACTTCACCGTTTGCAGTTATTGTCTCATTGGTGCCTCTGCAACCTTCCAGGGGCCACTGGAAGTGCTCTCGATTCTCACCATTTTGCGGACTTTAATACAGGCTTGGACCTGGGCATCCAAGTAGGATACAGGGAGACGTGGGGCTTGTGGCGGGAGCGGGGAGTGTGTTTGGGTTTGAGTGTTTGAGCGGGGGAGGCAGGTGGGGCTCCCTGCTTCCTGCGCAGTGACCGGTTCCCCAGCTGAGGCCACACCTGGAGGCACAGTCTAGACGGCTGCAGCCCTTACCTGTGGTGCCATATTTGTTTCTTCGTCTTTGCCTCAGAAGCTGCCACATCAAAAATGTGGTATTGGCCAGGCATGGTGGCTCACACCTGCAATCCCGGTGCTTTGGGAGGCTGAGGCAGGAGAATTGCTTGAGGTCAAGAGTTGGAGACCAGCATGAGCAACATAATGAGACCCCGTCTCTACCAAAATAATTGTGAGATCATCCATGTTTTTTAGTTGACAGGGATGACAAAGCCACGTGGTTAGTATTAGTTACAATGCTATTAAGTGTCTATATAGCATTTTCTGTGTTCTAAAATCTTTCACTTATGTTATCTAACTTGAAGCTTCTAACAAGGCAATGAGGTGGATATTATTAGTTTTAGTTTCCAGGTGAGTGAAGGAGAGCGGCGAAGTGACTTGCCTAAGATGAGAAAGACAGTAATTAGCCAAGGCAAGATTTGAACTCCAAAGCTCATTGTCTTCTCATCAACCCATTTACCATCCTACCTACCTACTTATTTATTCATGCACTCCTCTTCCTCTCACCATTCATTCCTCCATTCATCTACACATTTATCCATCCACCCATCCATCCATTCATCAATCTGTCTACCCACCATCCACTCAGCAATCCACCCATCCATCCATCCATCCACTCATCCATCCTCCAGCTACCCATCCATTCATCCATCAGTCTGTTAGTCTATCACCTACCCATTCATCCACCTACCCATCTATCCACCCATCCATCCACTCACCAGTCTGTCCACCCATCCTTCCACCTATCCATCCACCCATCCATACATCTGTCCGTCACCCACCCACCACTTCATCCATCCATCCATCCATCTATTCATCCATCTACCCATTAATCTGTCATCCACCTACCCATCTGTCTATCCACCCATCCACCCACTCACCAATTCATTCATCCACTATCCATCATCTACCCACTCAGTCCTCCATCCACCCATCCATCCATCTGTCCATCATCCATCTACCCATCCATCCCCTCACACCCACCTACCCACCCATCCATCATTTATCCACCATCCATCTATCATCTGTCATTCACCTCCCTATCCATCCAGCTATACATTCCTTCACCATCATCACCCTCCACTATTGAGTGTAAGGTACATGTCAGGAACCACCTACTTTTAGGATGCCTTCTTCACATGCTTTTAATTTCATACCTCACTGTTACCTATCCCTCTCCTTAGTTTAAAACTGTGCATATACCTACACATGCACACACACACACACACACACACACACACACACATACACATGCAAAAGCACTCATGCCTCTCTGGTGAGATAAGTGGGATGGGACAGACTGAGGACATAGATAGTTCTTGGTTTGTGTCATGAAAACCAGTGACTTCTGCCTGGTGACAGAAGGGAGGGCACAGGGTGGACCCACTTAACCATGGTGGGGCAGGTGTCTGGGCAGTGGCAACATGCCCACTGTTTGGTTGGAGGCTGGATATGTATGAGATGGCACACAAGGCATTTTGGGCCAGGCTATGGCATTCTTCAGCCTCATCAGTGGGACCAGCTTCTGAAGAGTGGGCAGCCCATGGAGCCCCATCTTTCTGGGTGGCGGGATCACCCTTTGCCTTTTGCTTAGTGCAAGGTTGGATCCCCTCTCTGGACTAGCAAGGGTGTACACCTATGTGTTTCCCAAGAACCATCACAATCATAAAATGTAATCGGTCTCAGCTGCAGTTTTGATCACTGGTGCATGCATACAATTCATCACAGCAAATTAGGTCCATCATACGAGCTTCTGCCCCGCAGCCTGGGGGGTCTATCAGCAAGGGGGCTGGGCCATGTGGGGGCTGGGGACCATTCTTGGGGAGTGATGGGCCATGTTTCCTGAGGAGGCACCCTCAGAATATCCACCAGAACAGTTCTGAGTCTGTAGGACTTAATTTTCTGGAAATGTTGAGGATGCAGGAAAGTTTTCCTTTTAACCAAAATTTGGAAGAAAGTAGAAATGGACACAATCAAAGTTTCCTTATATCATTTGCAAATCCTGAAAGCACTGGGTTAGTTTGGGGACCTGAACATATGTGTTCTGTATAATTAGTGACCGTGTGACCTAGATTTTCCAGTACAGTCCTGATTTCGAGTACTCCATCCCAGCTCTTGGCTGTTTGTCCTGATTTTTGGTTTGTGGAATATGATGACTCTATATGGAGCTCGGTTTTCCCATCATATTTTGATGAATAAATATTTAAAGTGGTAAAGACTTGCAGAGTCAGAAAGAATTTTCTCCAACCTAGCAAAATATGTCATGTGTAGGTGTGCCCCGTGCTCAGCTTCCTGCCTCTCACCTGCCCTGCTAGAGCAAACACAGACACTTCCTTCCTGCAGTGTTTGTAAACCGTCAGGGCCCCATTGGCTGGCCTGGCCTGTGACTGCACGTGCAGCCTTTCTGTAGGGGAAAGAGCTCTCAGTTCCAGAGTCTCTTGAGGTCTTCTGTTCTCCTACTGGCTGGCACTGGGAGCCACACTGTGGACAGTAGTGGACGGCCCAGCCCGGGCAGCACTGAGAAAGCCCCTCTGCTGGCGCTCAGCTGGTGGTGTGTTGTCACGGGATGCCGTGGCTCCCTCCCACCCAGCTGAGGATGTCTTGAGCTGCTATGATCTGTGCTCCTTCCAGCCGGAATGACCCTGAGTATCTTGCCTATTGGTGCAGCAACACACTCTCCTACCTTCTAAGATCCTGCCCACTTTTTTTTTTTAAGACGGAGTCTCGCTCTGTCGCCCAGGCTGGAGTGCAGTGGCATGATCTCAGCTCATTGCAACCTCCACCTCCGGGGTTCAAACAATTTTCTTGCCGCAGCCTCCTGAGTAGCTGGGATTATAGACACACGCCACCATGCCCAGCTAATTTTTGTATTTTTAGTAGAGACAAGGTTTTGCCATGTTGCCTAGGCTGGTCTTAAACTCCTGGCCTCAAGTGATCTACCTGCCTTGGCCTCCCAAAGTGCGGGGATTACAGGTGTGAGTCACTGTGCCTGGACTTTTTTTCGTTATAAAAATTCACACAGCATAAAATGTACTGTCTTAACCATTTTTAAGTGACTGGTTCAGTGGCATTCAGTACGTTGACACTGTTGTGCAGTCATCACTACCATCTGCCTCCAGAACTTTTTCATCTTCCCCATCTGAAACACTGTTCCTATTAAGCATTAACTTCCCGTTTCCCCTTTTCCCAGCCCTTGGCGGCCACAGTTTCTATCTCTGACTTGGCTGTTTTAGGCACCTCGTACAAGAGGAATCCTGTAATAATTCGTTCCACCTCGCGTAATGTCCTCAAAGGATCTCTCCCAGCTTTAAGAAAAAGGTATAACCTGCTCTGGGCGTGGCAGGGCAAGGGTTATGGGGAAGAGGGTGGGGTGGGGGCAACTGCATTTCTTCTTCATCTCCCTTGATCCTATCAGTGATGGCTTGGCTACAGTAGCTTGCAGGCTGTCATTTCCGAAATACTGTTGAGTTTTTACCAAGTGCAGGCTCTGAGCTAACAGGGTGCAATGGCGAGCTGAGAGGAGGTCCCTGTCTTGTCACGTGGATGGTGTCATGAGGGGCGGTTGACCACGGTGGGTCCACAACCAGATCATTGCAAGTTGCGGGGTGTGCGGCGTTGAAACCTCTGCAAGGTGCAGGGCAGTGCTTTGTGGGAGTTGCTGGTCAGAGGGCAGGAAGGCTGCTCCAGCAGGCTGGCTCCGATGCGGAGAGGCCTGGGAAAACCAGGCTATGGGGGACACTCTGAATAGCGGGAATGCTGCTGGGAGGGGGAGGGGGACAGGGCTGCAGTGTTTGGGGGCCTGGCAGAAGGTGGTGGCTGAGGCTGTGGGCCAGCGAGCACCAGACCATGGCGGGCCATCTGGGCTGTGGTCAGGGTCTGGATGTGTTCTGGTGTGGGTGGGACTGGCCGGGGGGTTTAAAAAGCAGAAACCCTTCTGCAGCCCTGCCTCCTCGAGGAGACAACCTGGATTGTGCTTCATGTTGTTTTCTCAGCTTTTCTTTGCCAGGAAGGGGTCCTTCGAGGGGCCCTTGCATCCTGGGCAGGTGGGGCTGCTGAAGGGACCCAGCAGTGGGGTGAACATGGGGCAGGTCAGCTGCATAGGGTGGGGAGACAGAACACCAAAGTAACAGTGACCAGCCTCTCACCACTTAGCAGTACACGGTCAGTGTCAGGACTGGGGGGGTGTGTGTGTGTATGGGATTTGAGGGTATCCCTGAGTCCATGAGTGTGTACCTGCATGGGGTTGTGGGGTACTTGTGTGGGTGCATGGGATTGTGGGGTACTTGTGTGTGTGTGCACACATGGGATTGTGGGGTATCTGTGTGTAGGGGGTAGGCACATGAGGGAGCAGGGGTGTGTGTGTGTGAGATTAGGGTATTCGTGTGTGTGCGTTCATATGGAGTGATGTGTGCACAGTATTAGGAACCCTGCCTTGGCAGACTGCTTTCATAAGCACCCCAAAGAGCTGTCCCTCTACCACTCCTGGCCTCTCCTTTTCCCCGTGGGACACTGTGGAAGGCAGAAGGGAGGGCTCTCAGGTCCTCTGAAGTAAGGAAGGTATGGGGGATCCTTATGGTCCAGACTCTTGAATGCGGTCATGTGGCACACTCTGGTGCCGGTCCCTCCAGATGGCCCATGGAAAACCCCCAAGACAGCCGTGCTGAGCCTCCTAGGCGGCTCTAGGAAAGTGGGAGGGTCTGGTCTCCCTGGGAGGTCTTGGTCTCCCAGGTTTGCCAGCACCTGGTGCACCCAAAAACACTTGCGCGGGTTGGGCGGGACATGCCCATGAGGCGGCAGAACCCAGGACCTGCTGGTGGTTCTGCTTTCACAGAACTTCATCTTCTACCCTTACCCTCTTTGGCAGAACTTAACCACACTGAGTCTCACATCCCAGCCCCTTGGGTAAGGATTCAAGTAAAGTCAGGCCATCTGCTGCTTAACGACACCACTCTCCACCTCCCTGCAGGGTGTCTGGGGCTTCTAGAGACCCTCACCAACCCCAGAGGCCTCAAGCTGGTGGCCTGAGGGCCAGATCCAACCTGCAGATTTGTTTTGGTGGTCCTGCATAGTGCTTCAAACATCAAGAAAGTTTGTGGATTTATTTTACTTCCTTTTTCCCCCAACTTTTATTTTAGATTCCGGAATACATGTGCAGGTTTATGACATGAGTCGCTTGCGTGACGCTAAGTTTTGGGGTATGACTGAATCCATTACGCAGGTCGTGAGCATAGTACCTATGGTCACTTTTCAATCCTCATCCCTCCCTCCCAGCTCTTTTATTTCCCAGTGTCTGTTGTTCCCAACTTTATGTCTGTGTGCACCACACGGTGTTTAATTCCCACTTATGAGCGAGAACATGTGGTAGTTGGTTTTCTGTTTCTGTGTTAGTTCACTTAGGATAATGGCCTCTAGCTGCAGCCATGTTGCTGCAAAGGGCATGATTTTATTCTTTTTGATGGATGCATAGTGTTCCATAATAACGTATGGACCACATTTTCTTTATCCCACCCACTCTTGGTGGGCACCTGGGTTGGGGTTGGTTTCTTGTCTTTGCTATTGTGAATAGTGCTGCAATGGACACATGAGTTCATGCGTCTTTTTGGTGGAATGCTTATTTTCCTTTGGCTGCACCTGCAGTAATGGGATTCCTGGGTCGAACGGTAGTTCCATTCTTAGTTCTTTGAAAAATCTCAAAATGGCTTTCCACGGTGTCTGAACTAATTTACATTCCCACCAACAGTGTATAAGCATTCCCCTAAGAAAGTTTATATTAAAAAAAAAAATCTAAATTTCCAGTTTTCTTGCAAAACCAGCAGCAACACTGGGCCTTTATTCCCACATGGCAGTCATTGCCAGGAGCTGACAAGTGCTGCCTCTTCTTGACAAAGTTTGTGTTCTTGGGGCTGACACAGACCCCACCGGGTCTTACTGCTCTGCACCTGGCTTGGGCTGCACTTGTCCACAGTGTGAATTGAACCTGACAGCACCCGCACCCTAACCTTCAGTCCTCCATCCAGATGCGCGTGTGGTCAGAGGAATCCTGCCCACTGCAGACAGATCTCCTGGAATTCACCCATTCTTTTTCATGACATAAACATGTTCCGAGCACTGGTACCCCTGCCAACTGGTGCTTCCTTCTTTCCAAACTGCTCCACACGCGTGATCTTCTTTGACCCCCACTAAGAGCAACAAATGTACTTTGAAGTAGATGAGAAGAGTGAATCCTCTTTTGGTTTTGAGAACCTTTCCACCCAATCCCTTTTTTTTTAGATGGAGTCTTACGCTGTGGCTGAAGCGCACTGGTACAATCTTAGCTTACTGCAGCCTTGAACTTTTGGGCTCAAGTGATCCTCCCGCTTCAGCCACCTGAGTAGCAGGGACTACAGGCACACACCACCACACTCACCTAATTTTTATTTTTTGTAGAGATGGGGTTTCACTATGTTGCCCAGACTGATCTCAGACGCCTAGCTTCAAGTGGTCTTCCCACCTCGGCCTCCAAAGTGCTGAGATTCCAGGCATGAGCCATTCACCCAGCTTCAGTGCCATTTTTCATGGAGTTGCATCACTTCCACCTTGGGCTCTTCCCAACGCTTTGCAAGAGATACACTTGATTGAATTCCTTGCCCAGCAGCATTGGGTTGGGGCCCCATCTTTTAGGGGTCAGATTCAGGCCCTTTTAGGGCAGGAGACCGTGTGCTAATTCCTATATGAGATGAGCTATTCCCTGGGGGCCTGGTTCCAAGCAGGCTGCTGTGGTTAGAATGGACTTCACAGTGGCCACAAGGTTGAGATCAGTGCAGCAGTCTTACCCAGGAGTGGGCCAGAGGCCACAGAAGTGAACTTGTGGTCACCTGGTACACTGTGGCTGGGACCTCTGATTTTCAGTCCTGAATCTGCTGCTTGGTACCCTGTCCCCAAGGGGCTTAGCCACCGGGTACCCCACCCTCTTTGGAGAAACAGCAACAGCAGCGGGGATCACATTAACTCAGGACTCAGAGTCAGGCGTGGACTCTGTTGCTGAGGAGGGGCAATAATACTCTATAAGCAGCCCTGGAAGCATTGCATCTTCCTTTGCTGTGACAACAGCCATAAAACTCTCATTTCCCCTTGCACACTGCTATCTAAAGTCTCACTGCTCACCTGATTCTCTGCTCACAAACAGACTGACGGGCCTTTGCATTTTGAAGTGTGGTTCCCCTGAGTCCCCTGTCCCTCCAGGCAGGTATGATTAGTCCCCTTGTTTTGTTGGGTGACTCTGAATGGGAGCCTGTTTACGGGCTGGGTTCCTAATAGAAGGCTTCAGTTCTCTCCTAATAATCTATTCCCTGAGGGGTTTTATTTCCAAAGCACGGCAGTACAGAACCTGCCCCCTTGGGAGTTTATTGGGCTTTTTTCTTCCCCACACTGTTTTCTCCCACGTTTTCACGCGAGGGAAGAGTTTCCCGCTCACGGACCTGATTGTTGACCGGGCCACCTGCTTCGGTCTTTTGTGTCCTGGCAAGAGGGGGTTCACAGAGAATGGGGGGCACTCTCCTCCCCACCTGGGCTCCATAGAGCATCTGGAGGACATGGAAAACCGGGATCCAATTGGTGCCATTAAAAGCAGTCTGGGTCAGAGGCTGTGCGGATGTGGCTCTTTCTCAAATGTCACCCCAGGTTACTCAGGTCGCTGCATCAGCTTCTGCTGTTGGTTCGGCAAGGAAACTGCAGAACCCCCACCCCAAAGCCAATCCCCTTGCTCCTTGGAAATTGGAATCTCCCTCTAGGCTGGGAGTTCCGGGTGAATTGAGGCTCTCACATAAGAGACAGCTTCCCTGGCTGAGCGTTGCAACGCTCACTTCCTGCTGCTCCGGAGTGGCAGACGACAGGCTGTCTCGCTGTCTGGGAGGCAGGGACGGGAAAACCTCATGCACATCCCATGCATGGAAGAGCTGCCGCTCCCTCTGCCATAGGACATCTCCGGGCTTTGTCTACGGCCAGTGGGTCACCAGCTTCACTCTGAGGCCAGGGATGAGTGTCACACCCACTCCGGCAAACCTCGCCCTGCCCTCTGCATAAGCAAGGCAAACCCCGGCTTGCTGGGTGAGGGCCATGGGAGAAGTGGGGTGCGTCCATGTCATAGCCTGGGCCCCGGGGGAGCGGCTGCATCACTGGGTAGGCATTTAGAGGGAGCCTTGGCCATCACTCACCCCTAATTTTAATGACGTGCATTAGCTAAATTGTGTTCTGAGTATTCATTCGGCGCTGTTTATGGTGTGCTCTCGAGTACGCTTACCGTTTGTCAGAAGTGCAAACTAGCGAACATATGAGCCTTTAAGACAGGCCATCTGTTCGTCTTAGACCCTTGGATGATTGTCAAACGCTTCTAAAAATAAGTGCTCACAAGCAGAGAGGGGCTGCCCAGGTGATACACAGCAGATAGGGGAGGCAGGACTGCCTGCGTCTGTACCCTCTCCAAAGGGAAAGAAATAAAGTGTGGGGGAAAGTGGAAGGTTTTCCAGGGAACAGGAAATGAGAGCAGAGGGAGATGACAGGAGAGAAGGCTTTGCTGATACACCTTTTTGGCTGGAGACATGAGCTTCTCCCTGTGTCTTGCCTCTCCTGTAACTCCACAGCTCAAATACCTTCGATGGCTCCCCATGGCCCAGATTTAAGGGCAAGCTGCCTAGTCTGGCATCAAGGAGCCTCATCAATAAGGCCCCCGCCTTCCTCTCCAGGCTGGTCTCCATGGCACATACCCTGTGCTTCTGCCAAGCTGAATTATTCATTGTTCCCCCAACATATGCTGCACTTTTCACATCTCAGAGGCAGAACCGTGCCATGGTGAAGAGTGGGCTCTGCAGACAGACTGCATGGGTGCAGACCTGGCAATGCCATCACCAGCGGCAGGACCTGGGCCTCTCTGCACCTCAGTTTTCTCATCTGTAAAATAGGGATGATGAGAGTATTTAATGCACAGGGTGGTCGTGAGGCCTAAAGGAGTTCATATGGGTGGAGGTTGAGCATGGTGCCTGGCACACAGTGAGCCCACGATCTGTGTTAGCTGTGATCATGATCAGTGCCATTCCCACCCTCGTGCTGTTGTCCAGTGGTTCATTCTGCCTGGAAAGCCGTCTCTCCAGCTCACACCCACACACCCAGTGCGAATCCTCACCCAGGCTGTCCTTGCAGGGCGGCTAGAAGGCCAGCTGCTTCCCTAAGCATCTCCTATCGGAAGTCCTCTATAGTCCTTAAAAGCCCAGGATTGTGCCCCACTTGCTCTCTTCTGTCCACTGCACAGGGCCAGACACCTTGTTTGCTAAGTGAACAAATAACAGCAGCCAGCGTCACCCCCGCCAAGCACGAACGTGGCTGCCATGTTAGTCCAAGGGCCTACTTTTTCCCCTGGAAAGGGACTCTCTCAGTGGTGAAGGCGCATTCTCGGGCTTGGTCCCAGCTCCTGGAGAAAGTGCATTGTAAAGCCAACCTTGTGAGAGCTGCTGTAGCTGGAGCCTGTCAGGGAGCAGCCAGTGATGGGAAGTGGGGAGAAAGGGGATTGGCCACAAGCTCTTTTCCAACCGGAAATCAGAGTGAAGTGATGTGCAGGCCGGGTGGTTCTGCACGTGGGGCCGGGAGAGCAGGGTGGGATGTTCTGGGTGTGGGGGCTGAGTGTTCCTGTGCCTTCATATGCTGTAGGGACTCAAAGACTCAAGGGCCAGGGCCACAGCGTGGTCTCCAGAGAAGAGCCAAGCCTTCTTGTTTGCCTCTTCAGGGTCTATGAGTTTGGCTATCATCATCCCCACCATGAAACTGTGAGCCCCTCAAGGGAGGGTGCTAGGGCTTCTCCACCTGTCCGTGCCCATGCCCAGTCGGAGGCCTGACAGACAGGAAGTCAGTGGGGGCCTGACAGGAACTCAGTGAATGTCTGTGGAAGAAATGGATGGATGGATGGATGGATGGATGGATGGATGGATGAGTAGATGAGTAGATGGGCAGGTGGATTGGTGAGTGGGTAGGTGGATGGATAGATGGATGGATGGATGGATGGATTGGTGGATGGGTAGGTGGGTGGATGGTGGATAGATGGATAGATGGGTGGATGGATGGATGGGTGGGTAGGTGGATGAGTAGATGAGTAGATTGGCAGGTAGATTGGTAAGTGGGTGGGTGGATAGATAGATGGAGGGATGGATGGATGGATTGGTGGATGGGTAGGTGGGTGGATAGATGGATAGATGAGTGGATGGATGGATGGATTGGTGGATGGGTGGATGGGTAGATGGGTGGATAGATGGATAGATGGGTGGATGGATGGATGGGTGGGTGGATGGGTGGAGGGCGGATGGATGGATCGATGGATGAGTGTACACCTACTCTATCCACTGTGGAGTCTCCTTGAGGCTGTCCTCCCCCACGGATGTGCAATTCTGTTCCTGAGGGTGGGGAGGAGAAAGCAGTGATTTGTGGGTACAGGGGTTCTAGCCAGAGGGGGTTGGGGGCAGGGAATAATGATGCCTGTTGCTCCAAGGGCAGGGCCATCCAAAGTTCAGCCATCTCAGGAGCATTCTTAAGACCTTGCCAGCCCTTTGGACACACAGAGGGAGAGGGGGAGGGGCACAGCTGGTTAGTCCGTTAAATCTCTGTGAGGCACTCACTGTAAGCCTCAATCGTACCTGGTCCCATGGAAATGGCAGGGATCAAACAGTCCCTGTGCCATGGAGCATCCTGCCAGCTCAGGAAGACCAGCACAGACACCACGATGGAGATCTGTGGAGTATTGACGATAGCCAGACCTGGGGCGTATGCAGGCATTATCTCCTGAGTCCTCAGGGCATCTGTATTAGTCTGTTTTGTGTTGCTGTAAAGAAATACTTGAGGCTGGGTAATTTATAAAGAAAACAGTTTTATTTGGCTCATGGTTCTTTAGGCAGTACAGGAAGCAAGGTGCTGGCATCTGTTTCTGGTGAGGCCTCAGGAAGCTTGCTGGGATGGTGAGAGGGAAGGGGAGCTGGTATGTCACATGGGGATGGAGAGAGAGAGCAAGGAGGCACCAGACTTTTCTTTAACAAGCAGATCTCATGTTAACTCTGCAGGGAGGACACCAGGCCATCTGTGAGGGATCCTCTCCCATGACCCAAACACCTCCCCTAGGCCCCACCTCCAACATTGGGATCCCATTTCAACATGAGATTTGGAGGGGACAAACATCTAAACTCTATCAGCATCATAGGAAGAGGGCTATGTTATTAACCACCCCCAAAACTCAGAGGTCAGGGAACTTGCCCAAGGCCACATAGCCAGTAAGTGGCAGAGCGAAGATTCAAACCCAAGGCGTAGGCCATCTCGGCCCACTAAGGCTTCCTGCCCAACTCGGGGTCACCGGGGCAGTGGCCAGCAGCAATGGGGCACTTGCTAAGGACCAGGCAGGGTGCTAGGACTTTACAGGCATTTTGTCACACAGTATCTGGAAGCCAGGAGGGGCAGCTAATAGGGCATGCAGAGAACCTCTTATTGATTCATGCAGCCAGCATGCTTAAGCCCCTCTGGTCTCTCCCACTTGACATGGCAATGGGTAGGTGTCAAAGGGAGACCAGGCAGAGTCCCACGCCAAAGTGACAGAGAATGGAGCCAAGACCTTGAGAAGCAATCTTGGGCTTCAGACTAGGGAGAGGCACACAGTGTTCCTGTTCGTGACTGTGTTGGGCACGGAGGTGGGCTGAGCCAGGGCCAACTTGGGGCGGGGGAAACCAGCATCGGACCCCAGCTGAACCTTCAAGGAGCCCATTCATTCAAGTGTGTGGCAGTGCTTTGGGAAGCACGGTGTAGCCACCAGGCTCCGTCCTCCAGCCCGCTCCTTCCATGTGCAAAACATTGCCCTGGATTGGGTTCAGGATCAGGATCGTTTTGCTGCTGAATTCCCAGGAACAAGCATAGTGGCTCATTGGCTCAAAGATGAATGAATGAGCAACCATGTAAATGAATGCTGGGCTTCATTCACTCTCGAGAGGCTGAGGGTATGACGGGAAACCAGGTCCTGAGTGCTCCGCTGGCGATCTGCACAGAGAGGGCTCTTTTTGTGGTTCTCACCAGGACCGTGCTGGGGGATAGGCCTGCCCCCAGCACAGGCAGTACACAGGTTTCTGGGCCCAGTCCCATGCCACCCCCTCGGCCATCACTATCTTGTGTCCCTGGCCCCTTGTGCCAGGCAGAGGCTCCCAGAACAGGCTGTACCAGGCACCTCCATCTGGGAGAGCACACAAGCTCTGGTGAGTGGTTGGATTGAGGCTGCAAACCATTGCTACCCGCCCCCTCCTGCTCTTCCATTTTATTTTTCTCACCTGCTTCTCTGGCCCACACCTGTGTCTCCCTGGCAGGCAGTGAGGCCGAGTGGATGCCAGGCCTCCCTCTAGGCATTTTCCAGTCCTTCCCTGGGCCCCTGTCTCCACCCCCAGCCTTTGTGTGGTGGGAAGTGTTCATCTGTGGGGTGGGTAGCATCTTTATAAACGATTTTCTTCCTTCTCTAAAGGGGCTAAATATAGCACAGGCATAAACAGAGAAATAGACATTAAGGCAGAATGCCCTTGTGAGAACCATGCTGCGTGGAAGGAACTCTTTAAGAAGGTTTGCTGAACCTCCCCATGTTGCTCAAACCACAGCTTCTAGCCATGGGGGATGGAGCGTGGGTTCTTTCAGGGTTATTGAACTGTGCTGATTGCAGCGGCTGCCCAGAGCTGCCCTGTGGCCTGGCGTTGGGCCACTGGTGAGTCTTGGGGACAGGGGTCCCACTACCCACTCCGCCTGTTGAGACACTGCCCTTGGCCTACGGAGAGGCCAGTACCCTCCTTGGCTGAGCACCTGGGCTCCTCTGTGTCCCCCACCACCATCACATACACTGGGTGGCCTTGACCAGTTTCCCTAGCTGAGCTGCCATCTGCACCATTAATCCCACAAACGTTCGTTTGGGTGTCTGTTCTACCCCCCTAAATCAGGTCCCTCGAGGGGGTGCCCAGCTGGTGCCTTCCCCTCCCCCTCACTGTGCCAGCACAGAGCAGAGCATCCAGCAGGTGCTTAATAACGTAGCACTGAGTGTAATTCTGGTGCCTGGTCCCCTAGGGGCATCAAGTTTTGACATTTCCATCTGCTGTGACATTCTGGGCTTTTGTTCCTGTCACAAAACTTCAGGGAAGCAAGTTTTATCCTTCTGTCTCAGAAGCCTCTAGGAGGAAGTTCATTCTTGAGTCTAACCTCAGAGCCCCTTGGTACTGCTATTTAAGTGAGCAGGTGCACTGTGGCTTTTCCTGGGGAATGGCATAGGCGTTCTGGAGTTTTCCTAACCAGTGGTCCCACACGTGGGTTCCAGCCTTCAGCATGTCTGCTCCAGCAGTGCCCAGGTGAGCCAGTGTGGACCATGTCTGTCACACTGACCCCGATCCTTGGCATCCTGGCAAGAGGCTGCTTCATTCTGCAGAGATCCCAGACACCCCATGCCCATGTTGGCGGTGGGTGGTCCTCGGGGATTTTGTGGAGATGGAATATGATGTCTGGTTTTCTGTGGCCTGTGGAACAAAGTCCATGCTTGTTGGCACTCAGGGCCTCCACTGTCCACAGTCCATGTGCCCATCAGCCTTCCTGTGACTTCTGTGCTGGGACCCATGCCTGCATCTGCCACTCGGATTCCAGTTTCCACACTTGCGTCGCTGCTGTTCTTTCCTCTTGGAATGCCCTCCCTTTCCACATGTCCACATCCTACCTGTACATCCATTCATTTTTCCTTCCGTTGATTCATTCACAAATACTGCCTGAGTGTCTACTTTGTGTCAGGCCCTAGGAACCGTAATTTGAGGACAAGAACCCTTCCTCATATCCCCTCTTCCTCCACTCCATTCTCCCCTTAATAAAGGATGACCCGGCCACACCCAGATAGCAAGGGCTTTTGACTGGTGGTTGGCAGGGTGGGAAAGTGCACTCCTGGGCAGCTGTGCCTGCTGGGCATTGGAGGCCCAGGGGTATGGGCAGGACAGTATATGCCCAACCCTGGGTCCTGAGAAAGGAAGTGCCACCATGCTGTGTACAGCTCAGCAGAGGAGGCCAGTTTAGCTCAGAGAGGTGCGTGGCTGTGTGGGAGGTGGGCTACAGGACCCTGAAGAGGTCTGCAGGGATGGGAAGTGATCCATGTGCCTAGAGGACTCTAAGAGCAGCTTGGTTGGGAGGGAGGAGAAGGGAGGCGGGAACTGAGTCAGCAGAGGCTTGAAGCTAGAAGGAGGATGGCTGTGTGGAGTGTGGATTCGGCTCCCCACAGGACTAGCTGGCTGTCCCTGCACAAGTACAGGGAGAGGTGCCTCGGCTGGAGGGTGCGGGTTCCCATGGAAACCGCCCGCATCCCATCTGTGGCCTCAGACAACCTGCTTGGTGCCTCTGGGTCCCTGACACCCCCGACCGAGGTGTCAGGCCCCGCTGGCAGAGGTGGCGCTGTATCTGGCACAGAATGCGGGTGATCCACAGACCGCGGGCCCATGGAGTGCAGGCCCTGGGAAGCCTGGCTCCCCTTGAAAGCCCCTGGCTCCTGTGGATTCCAGCCATCTGGTTGAGTGCCCGGTGCTTCCAACCGGGTAACCTTGGGCCTGTAACTTTTGCCTTCCTGGGCCTCAATGTCCTCATCTTTAGACGTCCCACCTCGCATGGCTGTTGTGAGGATGGAAACAGCGGTGCCCGCCACGGCACAGAGCACGCATGCCCGCCAAGCCCCGGCCGTGCACCTGCCCTGCCCGCAGGAGCACGAGTCGGTCGCTGGCGCTCGGAGCTGCGGGCATCTGCTGGGAGGTGGGCGCGTCCTGCCTCTCCCTGGCCGGGAGCTCGCGGGAAGGGTCGGTGACATCACCACGGGGGCCGCAGCCGCCACAGTGCCCGCCACAGGAAGGGGCTGTGCGGGGCCCGGCCCGGGCCTCTGGGCGAGGCTGCTGGCATCTCCTGGTCGCCCTTGCCTCGGACCCGAGCCCGGGAGAGATGCGGCGCCTCTGCTGACCCCTGGCGGTCAGCGGCACAGCTGCAGGAGTCGCCGGGCCCTGGAGGGCGCCCAGAAGGAGCCTCTCCCAGGGATCAAGGGTCCTGTGCAGCCCCAAACAGGGCCACTCTCCCCCTGGGGGACGTTGCCTCCTTTCTCCGGGTGTCATGAGTTGGAGCACCACCTGAGGCTTTGATGAAATGGGTCTGAATTTGGAACATGAGCCACTGAAAAGAAACAAAAAGACTGGGTTTTCAGATGCCAAATCCCACCCCGAGCCCCAGGCCGCTGGCTCCTGTGAAACAGATCAACCCTGCTGGCCCCCTCTGGCTGGCAGGGGGAGGAAATGCCATTGGCTGTAATGAGAGGGAACGTTTGGCCACAGGGTCCCACCTGGGCCCTGGATTCCTAGGTGCATTCAGCCAAACTGCACTGAGTCCCGGTCACTGGTTGGGCCATTGCCATGTGACCAAGCAAGCAGGCTCTCGAGCCCAGCAGCAGAGGCTCCTCCCGCATCCTGCCGGGTGACCTGTCCCCTGCCTGGGCCGCAGACACCACGGCCGCCCACTGCCTCAGCACGCCTGTGCCCGCTCGGGTGTTTCTTGGCCAGAGCTGCACAGCACATCTGCTGTCTCCCTCTGCTAGGCTTGGAGCAGCTACGCTGAGGACTGAGAGGGGGCTGTGAGGGCAGCCTGCAGGCGATCAGAGTTTCCTCCTCTTCATTAGAGGAAAAGGGAGATGGAGAGGCGAATGGGGATGTTTTTAATTCCTGCCTCCTCCCCGGCATTTCCCCTTTCCCTCCACCTAGCCAATCCCCTTGGTAAGACCTGAATGGTTTAAAAAAAAAAAAAAAAGCCAAGAAACAACATATAGGGAGTCCAGGTTGGCAGTATCAGGAACCGATCCCCAAGCCCCAAATCAACGTGATGTCTTGGCAGCTGTGTCCCTGGAGCACTTTTTCCTTGTTGCATTTTGTTTTGTTATAATCGAGGCGCTTTTCTGCGGCTCCCGGCATAAATGCACTGAGTGGGAGGGACGAGCATGCTCTCCATTCTTCTCCTTCATGTGTGTCTCCTTTCTTCGCCTTTGCAGAACCACACGATGAGCCAGCACGCACAGTGAGGGATCGCTCAACAGGACACCTCTCCGCAGAAGGCTTGCCGGAGACGCCGTGGGGAGGGCCATTTGAACATTACATCCAATCAAAGTGTCATTTGCAACCCAGATGTAAAACTCTAATGATTTGGCCATGAGGCGCTGCTATTATAAGCAGCTGGAAATGAATATTAATGGCAGAGATTAAAAGTATTCCATGCTCAGTATTTTTTATTGTCCTGCTACAGCTAGTGTGCTTTTAGAGTTTCCGCCGCAGAGTACATTTCTAGAGTTAGAGAAACCTGCTTTTTAAGGCTATTGTCCTTTGTTCTTTCATGTATTATATTGATAGTTTTTAAAAAAGAATTAGTGTGATTTTTTTTTCTTTGCTGCTTTTTTTTCTTTCTTGTTTTTCTTTCCCCCTCTCTTCAGTTAACTACTTTTTAATTGCAATTCTAGGTAATTGTGCATCGTGATGTGATTGCTTGGCTATTGTCTGAATATTTCCTTTTAATTTTTTAATTAAAGACTAATGCTTTGATTGGATTTGCCAGTTCACCGGACAGTGATTAAAACTATGTAATGAATATAATCGGTTTCAGTGCAACTGGATGGTCTGCTTTTAAATGTGACTTAATCTGACTGCAGTAACTAGTACAGTTCAATAAAGGGAATCCATGCGATTAGCATCCGGCTGCCTGGTTCTCTCCTGCTCAGCCTGGGGCTGCGTGGGGGGCTGTCAGCTCCTGTAAGGGGTGTACCCCTACAAGTTCCTGTGAACTTGCACATGCCCTTGAGGACCTGCACACAATAGACCCTGCTTCCCTCGGAAAAGAAACATAGTAAGTTAATACACGCAGACTGGACGGGCTGGCAGTAGCCACGGAAGTCAAAGCAGAAAACCTCTTAATGATGGAATACGCTGATCTTCCCACTCACAGATGGGGAAACAGAGGCCTAAGGGTAACGCGCGGCTTTCCCAAGGCCACGCAGCAGATCGGTGCCCAGGCTCATCGTGGTGTCTCCTTGCTTTTCCCTTCATGGTTGGCTTTCCCATGGGTTGGATATAGGCAGGCAAGTGGCTAGCCCTTCCCTTGCCAGGACTCCAGGTGGCATTTGGGTTCTGAGGCATGGAGTTCCGTGGCTGGGACTGCAGAGCAGAGCCAGGTAGGAGCCACAGATTCCCAGTTTTAGAGATCAGCAAGATGTGGGAACACTGAGAGTGGCCAGGGCCAGGTCTGGAGTGAGCCAGGCAGGGGCCTGGGGTGCAGTATTTCAGGGGGCAGTCGTTCTCAGGGCTCCCTGCACTTGCAAGTCCTGGGAATGGGTGTCCTCTTGCACTTTAAGCTCTAGGCACCTTCCTTATCTCACCTGCTGGCATCCCAGGGCCCACCCAGTGGCCTTGGTCTCCAGGCCTTCTCCATGTTACCTCCCACACCTCCGTCATGCTGATGCTCAGCTGACTTGCCAATCAGAGGCCGGAACTTGCACAGGGAAGCCCTTCCTTGCTAACTTTTCACAAGGGGCAAGGAAATTGATTATTACCCTCCGCAGAGTGGAAATGAAACAGGCAGACAGATTGCACCTAATTATAATGTAATACTAAGTCACAGGCCTGGAATTTGGAGCAGTTATACCCATCATCTTCTGGAAGAATCCCATATCAAGGGGCTTCTGATGACCTATAAGAGTTCCCCTTTCTTTTTGCCACCTCATGTAACATTCTCACATGGGCAGGGCTTTCTGTTTTTCAAAAGGCATTTTGCACCTGTGAATCACAGAGCAGAACCTGCCAGTAGTGAGCCATTTCCTCCTGGACACTGAAGGCCGTGAATGCCAATTTTCAGCCTCTTGGAGACTTGGCTGTTTTGCGGGAAGACCCCAGGGTAGACACCCAGCGTTCCGCTAAGTGTGCTCAACCACGGACTGGGGCTGGGGCTGTGTCTGAGTGAGGCTGCCTCACATCCACAGCAAGGCCTGCCTCGTAGGCAGTGCTGGGACTGTCGATGGGAGCAGTGTGTCCTGGGGCCTGCCACATCTCTGCCTCAGGGTCCTCTCCAGCTCCGGATCTATCCCAAACCCCATGGAGCCCAGGTGAGAGCCCTCAGTAAGTACCAGTAGAAGATTTGATTTGATGGTTGGTGGCGTAGGGCTAAATTAGTCACTGCCCCCATTAAAAATACAGCGGGGGGTTTAAGAGCTTTTCACGCGGTGTGGGAATCAGCAGCGAAGCCGGCTGATGCCTTGGGTAAGGAGAGAGGCGGCCTAGGGGACCGCGAGGTAATGAGGTTTATGGCGGTGACAAGGCAGCCAGGGAACCCCACCGACTCCCCCCCTCACCCCAGCCCCATTGTTCTCCGGCTGGTCTGCCCCCGCTGCTATGGCTGAGAGCGCCTTATGACTTTGCGTAGGGAGGGGGCTGGCAGCGGGGACACTGACTTCTTGGGACTGGACTTCTTTGCCATCAGGCGGTATTAGGGTGGGGGAGCAGTATAGGGTTATAAACCTGTGCCTCCGAGACCCCAGTCCCCCCTTCCAGAGGAATAGTCTGGAGGTGGGATGAGACACTTGCCTTTCAGCTGGGAGGGACCTTTGAGGGTCACTGGGAGCCTTGTATAAAATGATGCCAATGGGCTGCATAGAGAGAGACCTGCAAGAGGCATGGTCGTCAATGATGACGCCAGGTGTCCTGCAGGAGGGCACCTTTTCAGCCAGGAGGACACGATGGAATTTGGATTTGGCTTTGGGGAGTGGGCAAGGTAACTGGAAGCCTAAGGTTTATTGCTGCTGTATTTAGACATACAAATAGTCAGTTCTAGTGGCTCTGTGGGTGGAGGAATTTTGCGCAGGCTGGGAAATGGACCAGGATCCCTGGCCACAGGCCCCTGTCATCGTGCACCTGCCCAGAGTGCCCAGAAAAGGGTGGGTAAGGGTTTCAATCTCAGTGGAGAAACTGTTGTGGAAAGAATCTTCTCGAGTTCCCCAGTAGAGAATGCTCCCTTTAAACTCACATTTGCTTAATAATGAACTTTCCATCTGTTTTTCTTCCCTCCTAAGGTGTATGTTCCTAGGGATGGGACCTGTACCTACAAATATTCAGTAAATAGGACCCAAACTCCAATCCATGCCTTCCTCCACTCACCCATTCAGCAGGTATTTACTGAGCTGCTCCATCTGCCAGACACTGCACAGGGCACTGGGAACAAGGAGATGACCAGCCAATGTGGCCCCTGGCTTCATGGAGCTCACAGTGACACAGGCAAGCATGCCGGTAAATGCGACACCTGGTCATGAGTGCTGTGATGGCAAAGCCAGAAGCTGCCTGGGATTCATGGAAGGACCCACATACGAGATGCAGGGGTGCATTAAGGAAGCCCTTGCTGAGGCAGGGGCTTGAGACCTGAAGAAAGAAGCGAGGTGGGCCGTCCAAGAGCAGTGGGAAGAGAACACCACAAATGCAGAAGCCCTGAGCTGGAAACAAGCCAGAAGTACCCTTAGAGAGCTGATTTCCTACTGAGTTTCAGTTCTACGTGATTTAAAACAATCCCAGAGAAGTTTGGAATCTTGTCCAAGATCATACCATTGAGAATAAACTTGGGACTATAACTTGGATGCCGTGCCTTCCAGCCTGGGGTGTCTGACTCCGTTATTATTTTTATTATAACAATCATGATGACAATGATGAATAAAGTTTGTATTGTACCTTACAAGAAAGACTGCTGGTTCTCTTTCTTTCCGTTAACAAAGTAACCAATTTTTAGCTGAGCAGAGGTTATCTTGGAGAGGGGAGGGGGCAGATTATATATCCTATGCTTTCCAGAAGTTAGATGTGATTCTATTACTATTGACAGCCATAGGTTCTATCAATAGGGTGTAAATAGGGGCAGTATGTGCAAAGTCTAAGAATTGTTCTGAAAGAGAAGACATGAGTTCATTCCTTCCTCCTGTCTTCGTGATGGCTGGAATGTGGCTGCACTAGCTGGCGTTCCAGAAGCCATTTGAACCATAAGATAACTTGACTACCTCATTAATCACTTCCAGTTACTGTCCATCATAGCACTTGTGATGTGGTGTTTTGTATTTATTGGTATGGCTTGGAACTTGGCTTTGGAGAAGAGAGAGAAACCCTACAAAGATTTGTCCCCCAAATGCTTGTTACGCTTCAAAGCAAGTTCATGGTGCCACTTTTTTACAACTTACAGTTGATTTTGGGTCATGCAGGCTTGCCAGGAGAGTGCTCAGTGGTGATACACCCTGCACAGCACTTGACATCACAAAAGAGGAGAAAACTCAACACTCAACAATGGCTAAATATTTGCATTTCTATCTTGCTTGACCTCTTTCCAAAAGCACGAAATAAAGCACGGTTTGCCATGCATGCCCCTGGCTGTCTTTTCCCTCCATGCTTCTGCTCACAGCGCTTCCTCATGCTGAAATGTCCATCCCTTCTTCCTCACTGCTCCCCCTCCCCCGTTAACTTTTACTTTTAGACCCAGCTCAGCTGTCTCATTATTGGGGTCAAGACCTGGGTGAAGTCAGTGAAGCACTTACCTGGGAGCAAAACTTAAGCGGATACAAAACACTTAGTGATCAAAATCAACAACATTTTCATGTAATATTTTGGAAACTCACATTGGCAGGCTTCAGCCTGCAGGCTGGCAGCCTGTTTTTGAAAATAAAGTTTTACTGGAACCAGGACTGGGATTGGGATTTGGCAGGTGAGGTGGGATGGCACAAATGTAGCATCAGATTCTGTCTTTACTTAACACTTTGCCATTTTTTTCATCATGGGTTTTTTTACACTGATTTTTATTTTCAGAAACATTACATGAAAGTATTACTCTGTGTGTGTGTGTGTGTGTGTGTGTGTGTGTGTTTGTATTCACTTAAATGAGGCACCAAACATGTGCCTCATTCATTTCACCCTCGTCTTGGCCCAGTTTATTCTTTAGGCCACTTACTCTGAGTCCCACAGCTAGGTAAAATGCTCTCATAATAAGAACTCTGATACCACATGGTGTGTAAGTCCATCACTGGGCATGCACAGTACAGACTTTTATACCTATTTGTCTCTGGGACTGTGTATCAGTCAGGACAGGCTAGGATATGGTACTGTAACAAAAGGGCCCAATTTCTCATGGTTTAACACAAGAAAGATTTCTTTCTGACTCATATTCCACAGCCATCTTGGATGTCCAGGGGGCTTTCTTCATCATGGTCACTCAGAAATTAGGATCAGGGAGCAGCCACCCCCTTAAATATGGTCAGAAACCAAGCAGAAAGAGAGAGAGAGAGAGAGAGAGAGAGAAACTGGCAGTTCAGTGCCCTTGCCTGGGACTTACACAAATACAGCGCTCTTAAACTCACAATGCATTGGCCAGCAATTGTCACGTGGCCCCACTCTATCACAAGGGGACAAGAAGTGCAATCCGGCCCTGTAGCTGGAAGAAGTGAGAATCGACAGGGCTTGGAACACCGCACTAATGACTACCCAAGTTGTCTCAACCTCCCACCCATCTGTCTTTGACTATCTTTGAGGGCAGAGTCTGACTCTTAAGTAAATGTCATTATATCCAGCACCTACGTAGGATCTGGAGCAGATAAAATAATAAATGAATGCAGATATTGCATATGAAAGTGAATCACTGACAATTTGAAAAGGCTAGAGGAAGACAAGCATGCACAGGAAGACACCTTGTAGCCTAAGATCTGTGGACTATGACACCTGGATGCTGACCTCAGCTCTGTCACTCACTAGCAGTGTGACCTCAAAGAAAGCCCTTAACCTCTCGGAGCCTTAGTGTTTTCATCATTAAAATTAGAAACATAAAAAATACTTATCTCACAAAGTTGTGAAATTAAAACAAGAACAAGGTTGACATTTAATTACATTATCGCAGCATTCAGCACATGCCTGGTATTATTTTAGGCACCCTATATTAACTCCTTTAATCCACACAACAACGTTATCACATGCATACTGTTACCTGTTTTTCACAACCTAGGAAACCAAGGCAAAGGGAGCTCACTTTCCCAACACTGAGATTCTAATGCCAGCAGTCTGGCTCCAAAGCCCTGTTCCCAGCCCCAAGAAGCCCTTGAGCAGAGCACGGAAAAAATGGCTAGCTCCAGGCTGGGCACAGTGGCCCATGCCTGTAATCTCAGCATTTTGGGAGGTCTAGATGGGGGGATCACTTGAGGCCAGAAGTTGGAGACCAGTGTGGGCAATATAGCAAGACCTTGTCTCTCCAAATATAATAATCATAAAAATTAGCCATGCATGGTGATGTGCTTGTAATCCCAGCTACTTGGGAGGCTGTGGCAGAGTATCACTTGAGCCCAAGAGTTCCAGGCTGCAGTGAGCTGTGACTGCACCACTGCAATGAGTTATGACTGCACCACAGCAAGGCCTTGTCTCAAAAGAAGGGAAGGAAGGAAGGAAGGAAGGAAGGAAGGAAGGAAGGAAGGAAGGAGGGAGGGAGGGAGGGAGGGAGGAAGGGAGAAGAAAAGAGAGGAAGAAAGAAAGGAAAAAAGGAATGAGAAAGGAAAGAGAAAGAGGAAAAGAAAAGAACAAGAAAGGAAAGAAAAGAAAGGGAGGGAGGGAGGAGGGAAGGAGGGAAGGAAGGAAGGAGGGAAGGAGGGAAGGAGGGAGGGAGGGAGGAAGGAAGGAGGGAGGGAGGGAGGGAGGGAGGGAGGAAGGAAGGAGGGAAGGAGGGAGGGAGGGAGGAAGAAAGGAAGGAAAGGAGGGAGGGACGGAGGGACGGGGGAAGGATGGAAGGAGGGAGGGAGAGAACTGACTAGCTCGTGATACTCTCATAAGTAAGGTTGGTTCTGGGTGATAGTCCACTGGGGTCCGCCTCTGCTGGGAGAGACCGCTCCTGCCTGGGCGGATCCTGGACCTGCCTCAGCCAGGACAGCGCTGGGGCGGCCCCAGCTTGGGGTTGGTGCGCGGCCGGCCCGCCCTCTCCCTCCCCTGAGCGCTCATTGGCCTGCCTCGGTGCCAGCCCCGCCCACCTGGGGGCCGCGAGCTGAGCGCGCTGCGAGCAGCGTGGTGTTACCTTATTTGTGGAGTTATTAATTACTGAAGGGCGCAAACCGTGATTCTGTGCATAAAAATATGTTTGAGCAGTTTCTACTTAAACTTTAAAGAGAACGTTAATCAATTTTATTTTAACAAAATGACCTTAAGCAGGGAAAAAAAAATTGGTGTTATTTGCCCAAACAGGCAAATTAATTTCTCTCTCTTGAGAAATCTGAGAAGTTTCCAGAAATAGCTATGCATAATTTACACCTGCCCTGGCCGCTTCTAGTTTCACACCAAGCCCAGTCAGGGGCCCCACCCCACCCCAGCCCCAGCCAGAACTGCAAATGAGGGTTCCTGTAAAATCTGGCCACCCAGAAGCCGACACATTTTACGACCTTGGGAAGACGATCAGAGGGAAAGGGGCCATGTAGCCTCTGAGAGGCCAGCCCAGCCGGGGTCAAGGTCACTGGCGGGAGAGGGGCGGCTGCCCAGTTCTTTGGCCTGGCATTCTCGGGGGTCCTAGAGACAGCCCCCAGTGGAGGACCTCCTCCAGCCTGCAGGCTGGGTCCTGAGGCGTGTGGCCTGCGGCCACCTGCTTAGCCCTTCCCTCCAGCAGCCCCCATCCTTGAGGGTTTCCGGGCTGTCAGAGTCTCTAGAACATTCTGCAGAGTCCATGCGGCCCTCCAAACTCCTGCCCCTATGGCTCTCCACACCTGCGGTGCTTCCCATCTGATGGGGTGGTCCCTTACCCATGCACTCGGCCCTGAGAATGGGGCTTACAGTCAGGGCCCGGGGGCTGCTGGAACTGTGGTCAGTTTTCAGTTGGGCCTTTCAGAAGCACTGTGACTTCTGCCTGGCCATGGGCCTCCCTGGACTTGGGTTTCTCTCCCGGCTCTTCTGAGGGATGACCTGACCACTGATGCAAAACTGACAACCCCAGAAGTAGGAAGAGGGAATTTCAGAGCCACCCATGGTAACCCCTGCATCACATGAGCAAGCAGGCACCAGGACCTTGCTGTGTGCTTCTCATGCAGAGTCACGGGCACTGGGCTGGGCATCCATGCTCTGCTGTCACCATTTCCCCCTGTGACTCTGGGCAAGCCCCTTTCCTACACAGGGCCTCGGTTTCCTCATCTGTGAAATAAGTGTTTAATCACAGCCGTCTGAGCTGATCTTGGCTTTAGAGCTCTCTGTGGAAATGGGGCTTCCTTGGGAGGTCTGGACCTGCAACGGGGCTCATCGGTGGCTTCTGAATCTGTAAATGGGGACAAGGATGTCTGCACCCTGGGCTCTGGAGAGGATATGGGGATGCACTTGGCAACACTTTGTGGCACACTGAGCACCTGAAGAAGGGCCGTTTTATTAGCTGATGGTTTTTAAAGCCTTATAGAAAACAGAAAAGAAAATCAGCTCTGAGAACACAATGAGGACATTACCCTGGCCCTACTGTCTTTTTAACAAAGAGCTCTGATCGGCCTCCTTGAAGGAGAACTGCCTGCCCTGACAGCCTGAGGACTCCTGGCTGGGCTCTTGTGCCCCCAGCCACCCTGTCCCCAAGCACCATGGGTTTGCCCTGCCTCCTGACATCTCTGTCTATAATTAAATTTCTCCTCTCCCGGCCCAAACAGAACCTATAGCTCCTTCAGGGCTCAGCTCAAGCGCCACCACCTTCAGGGAACCCCCCACACCCTGATTTTCCCTCAGGAGCTTCCTGGATTTGCTCTCGTTCCTAAATCTTCACAGCACCCAGCACAGTGTGAGGTACGCCATACTGCTCTGCTAATTTCAGAGTCCTGGCACTCCCAGACACCTATTCCTCAGGATCTTTGTCCTTGTTGGACAGTGAAGGAAGCTAGGGTGGTGGTGGGTGGCAAAGTTGAGATGGGAAAGCAGGTGATGTGTCTGTAAAGGCTGGGTTCCTATGTTCTGTGCTGAGCAGCCAGGCAAACCATGTGGATGTTGATGTTTAAAACAATGTTAAATAATAAAAAAGTGTAAACCGTTTAGAAGGATACAAAGTAAAAAATCACTAAAAACCAACTGTCCCTCTTACAAACACTCTTTTTTCCAGTCTAATTATCTCCAAAGACAGTCCGTGCATATACATACTTTTGCATATATTTCTTTCTCTTCTTCCATCAAATCTATGTTATTCTGTGAATTGCTCTATGACTTTTCATTCTGAACATTTTGTTTCTTTCTTTTCATGTGAGCACTCACAGATCTTGCTCTTTTTGAGGAGTTTTCAATTATGAATCCAACTTCCTTAATAGTTGTAAGTGATATATAAGGCTACTTAAATGATTTATTTCATATTGGGTAAGTTGTGGTCATCTGTTTTCCAAGAATTGGGTAATTTAATTTAATTTGTATAATGTATGCATGTAGAGTTGTTCATCCTATTCCCTTATTATCCTTTTGGTATCTGTGGATCTGTAGTGATATCCACCATTTCATTCTTGATATTGGTATTTTGCATTTTCTTTTTCTTTGTTAGTCCTGTTAGAGTTTCTTCCATGTTATTAATCCTTTCAAAGAACCAAACTCTTTGTTTCAGTGATTTTTCTCTGTTGGTTTTACGTTTCCAATTTCCATAATTTCTGCTCTTTATTTTTTTCCTTCCCTCTCTTTGCTTGGGATGTATTTTGCTCTTATTTCTCTAGGTTCTTAAGTGGGGAAACTTAAATGATTGATTTGACACGTTCTCTTTTTCCTAATATATACGCTTAGCGCTATAAATTTCTCTCTCATCACTGCATTGGCTGTGTCCCAAAATGTTTGATATATTGTATTGTCATTTTCAGTCAGTTTAATGTATTTTTAAATTTATCCTGAGACTTTGTTTTTGACCCATGGATTATTTAGAATTGTGTTGTTTAGTTTCTAAGTTTTTGGCAACTTTTCTGTTGTCTTTCTGTTATTGATTTCTAGTTTGATTCCATTGTGGTTGAAGAACATACTCTGTGCTTTCAATTCTTTAAAATTTGTTGAAATTTGTTTTTTATGGCCTATGATATAGTCTATCATGGTTTCATGGGCCCGTGAAACAATGTGTATTCTGCTGTTGTTAGGTGGCATGCTCTATAGATATCTAGAGCCTGTAAATTGGTGGCATTGTTAAGTTCTTCTGTATCCTTGCTGCTTTTTTAATTGTTCTATTGATTGTCAAGAGAAGGTTGTTAAAGTATCCAAATATAATTGTGGATATGTCTATTTCTTCTTTCAGTTCTATCATTTACATATTTTTCAGCTCTGTTGTTTGATGCATACATATTTTGGCTTGCTATGTCTTCTTGATGGATTGATCCTTTCATCATTATATAAGATCCCTCTTTGTCTCTTTAATTTTCTTTGCTCTGAAGTCTACTTTATCTAATGTTAATATAGCCACCATGTTTTCTTTCAATTAATGTTTACATGGTAGATCTTTTTTCCATCATTTTATTTTTAACCTATTTATATTATTATACTTGAAGTGAATGTCTGGTAAACCCCATATAGTTGGATTATCTATTCTGCCAATCTCTTTTAATTGTTGTGTTAGATGAAATTTATGTAATGTAATTATTGGCATGTTGGGACTTAAGTTTGCTGGTTTATATTTTCTGTTTTTTGTTTGTTTGTTTGTTTGTTTGTTTTTAATTTCTCTGATGTCCTTTTTCTGCCTTGCTACCTTGGAAAATTTTTAGAATTTCATTTTGGTTTATTTACAATGTTTTGGGTATATCTCCTTGCATAGTATTTTTAGTGGTTGTTGTAGATATTTCAATATATATATGTGGCATATTAAAATCTCCTGGTTTCATCACCTTACCAGTTCAAGTGAGTATAGAAAAGTTGCCTCAGGCAGGGCGCAGTAGCTCATGCCTGTAATCCCAAGACTTTGTGATGCTGAGGTGGATGGATCACTTGAGGTCAGGAGTTCGAGACCAGCCTGGCCAACCCATCTCTACTAAAAATACAAAAATTAGCCAGGTGTGGTGGCACATTCCTGTAATCCCAACTACTTGGGAGGCTGAGACAGGAAAATCACTTGAACCCAGGAGGTAGAGGTTGCAGTGAGCCAAGATCGCACCATTGCACTTCAGCCTGGATGAAAGAGCAAGCCTTTATACCAATTTACCCTCCCCTTATACATATAAGTTACATTTATAATATAATTGTCTTAAATACTCTTCTATACATGTTTAGAATCACATTAGACAGTGTTAAATTTTTGCTTCAACCATTAAGCATAATTTAAAAACTCAAGAGGAGACAGAAACTCTATTGTATTTTACCCATATTTTTGCTTACTGTGTTCTTTCTCCCTTCCTTGTGTTCCAACATTCTTTCTTTTATCATTTTCTTACTTTTAGAGAACTTCCTTTTGCCATATTTTAGGGCAAAAGAGCAACCCTAACAAGATCAGCTTACTACAGATTTTCTTAGTTTTTCCTCCTCTGAGGATATCTTGATTTCCCTTTAATTTCTGAAGGATATTTTCCCTGGATATAAGTTTCTGATGACAGGTTTTTTTGTTTTTTTTTTTTTCCTTTCAGCACTTGAAAAATGTTGTGCCACTTTCTTCTAACTCCTCTGATTTCTGATAAGAAATCCACTTTCATTTGAATTGTTTTTCCCCCTCTAGGTAAATGTCGTTTCTCTTTTGCTGCTTGTAAGACTTTTCCTTTGTCTTCAGTTATCAAAAATTTGACTGTGATGTGTCTTGGGTGTGGATTTCTTTGAGTTTATCCTGTTTGAGATTTACTTAGCTTCTTGAATCTATAGGTGTATGACTTTTGCCAAAATTGGGATTTTGTTTAGCCAGTATTTCTTCAAGTATTTTATTGGCTCTACTCTCTTTGTCCTCTTTTTTTTCATGATTCCAATGACACTAACAGTGGGGATTTTTTTTTTCATTGTCTCACAGTTTCCTAAGGTTCTGTTTATTTTTTTCCCAGTTTATTTGTTCTTTTTAAATTAACATTGTTAATAGTTGCATAGAAACATAAGTACAAAAAAATAAAGTTTGAATAATTTCTGTTACTCTGTCTTCTAGTTCATGAATTTTTTTCCTGCTCCCTCCATTCTGTTGTTGAGCCTATTGATTTAATTTTTTATTTAGGTCATGGAATTTTTTAGTTCTAAAATATCCACTTGGCGCTTTTTGATACCTTCTCCTTCTGTGCTGAGACTTCCTGTTTTTCGTTTGTTTCAGGCAGGAGTGTGGTTGCTTGTTAGAGTATTTTTATGATTGCTGCTTAAAACCCTTGTCAGCCAGTTCTAGCATCTCTGTCATTTCACTTTCAACATCTATTGATTTTCTTTTTTCATTCTGTTTGATATCTTCCTGGATTTTGGTATCATCACTAATCCCTTGTTGAACCTTTTACATTTTGTGTATTTTATTATGAAACCCTGGGTCTCATTTAAACCTTGTTTAGCTGGCTTCCTCTAATACTTCCCCACAAGGGAAAGATAGTGGTGCAGAGAGGGGTCTCACTGCCTCCTTAATGCCAGATGGGAGTAGAATCCCAAGTTCCCCAGTAAGCCTCCATTAATACCTTAGGTGACTGGGCTTATTACTATAGCTGGGTGGGGGTGGGAGTTCCAGCTCCCCAGTAGGTCCTCACTGTTATGTCTCTGGCTGGGAGAGGTTGGAGTGTCTAGCTACTTGGTCTCAAGTAATCTTCACTGATACCACAGAGGGGCAGGTGACCTTGTTACAACTGAACAGCTGCAGAAGTCCTGCCTCTCCAGTGCACTTCCTCTGATACCATCCCTGTGGGGACAGGGGCAGGGATGCCTTAATACTACTGGATGAGGAGTGGAAATTCAGTCTCCCCTGGTACTGTGGAGTAGGGCGGTGGGCCTTGTCATGGCACAGCAAGGATGAAAATATATTCCTATTTGGCCTTTTCTGATTCCCCTCCCTGGTGAGGAGCTTTGAGGCGTCTCGTTATAGATTGGTGAGAATGAAAGCAGTGTGCAGGTGGAGCCATGGTTTTTTCTATGGCATTTAGCTGAAGTAGCATGGTTACTAAGAGATTTTGTTTTGCTAGGCTGATTCTTTACTGGTTCTTTGGCTAAAGAAAGCCGATGTTTGATGAGGCGTTTTGGTCTATGCACATTGGTATTTCCATGCTGCTGGCCCTTTCTGGGATATATGCAGCAAAAAGAAAACCGAAGGAACCCACCATCATGTTTTTCCCTTAGATCCAGAGGTTTCTAGTCAGTCTCTTCGCCTCACCTTTTCTCTTCTTCTTCCTCTTCTTTTTCTTCATCCTCCTCCTCTTCTCCTCCTCCTCCTCTGCTTCCTCCTCTTTCTTCTTCTTCCTCTTCTTCTTTCTTCTTCTTCGTCTTATTCTTCCTCTCCTCCTCCTCCTCATTTAAAAAATATTTAATGTCCAGGGGTTTTAGTTGTATTTAGCAGGAGAAATAGGGAAAATATGTCTACTCCTCTTGCCAAAAGCAGAAGTCCCTCCAGATCTTATTTTATTATAATGGCCACAGTGCATCTTACTGGCTAAATGAGTCATAATTAATTGACTTCATTTATGTGTTGTAAACAATGATGCAATGAATATCTTTGTGCCTAGATCATTGGGTCCTTGTATGTGTATATAACAATTCAGGGATTGGTAACTGAGCAGATTAAATTTCACTTGGTAAGTTGATTTTTGGGGTAGAAGATTTTGGTGAGAAAAGAAGAAGAGAAAAATGGTGGAGGGAGTTGGGCTGGGACGGACCAGGGAGAGCGTGCATCAAGCCCTGCAATGAATAGACTGCCTCAATTGATGTCAAAGTGTTGCCCAGGTCCCTGGAAAATTCTTGATGGGTCTTGGTGCAGCCTCATCCTAGTGTCTAGGAGGTGCCACCTTGTGATTGCCATCTTTCAAGGCCCATTCTTTGAGATCAGAAAAGAGGCCAGCATTGGAGAATATGTACCCTTCTCCCTGCTAGCTGCTCTTGCCCCCGCAGGGGCAGCCCTAGTAAGGGCTCAGAGATGTTCTCCTGGGGTCCGTCTTTCTTCCTTCAGGCCTAGGATCTAGCCCGGCTCATTCCCATTGTAAGGGCCCTCCCTTGACTGCATCATAGCGCACAACACACTTTAAACACAGTATCTGCTTTGTTGCTCCCTGTCATGCAGGAAGGCAGGCTCAGAGAGGTCAAGTGACTCCTCTAAGGTCACACACCAGGGAAGACACCTGCAGAACTCTCCCTGGAGATCTGATTCTGAGCACTAAGTCAGTAGACGAGTTCAGGGTCCAACATGACATTCCGGAAAGGGGCATATAGAAAAAAAACACCACCCAGAGGGCCACCTAGGTGTAGGTCTGGCCAGAGAGGAAGTCCTGAAGGAAGAGATGGGGAGGGGATGGACGGTGAGAGAAGGACGTGCCCGCTCTTATCTGGTCCCAGGCAAAAGAAGATGGAGCCAGCGGAATTACTAATAGTTAGGGACCTGGCAGTCCCTAAGAGGGCCTGCTGAACTGCGTCATACAACAGTGTGAATGCCAGAGGATTTTCAACCAGTCCACTCTTACCGGGGGACTAAGAAACATTCCTCATCGCTAGAGGCAAAACTGCTTTTAGCAGCCATGACAAAGATGGGTAGGCACACAGAGGCACATGTGGAGAGGCACACCCAGGCCCACACAGACATGCACAGCCCGGATGCAGCCAGATATGCATGCACACAATAGCCTGGAGCTGTACCACAGACATGAACACCTACACACACACACACCCCATACACACACAGAGAGGTGCACACACAGGCAGAGATAGATACACACATACTGCACTGACAACAGAGAGGTGCACACTCACAAAGTAGACACACACACACACACACCACACAGATAATAGAGAGGCATGCATGCACACAACAATTAACACACACACACACACACACACAGTACAGACAACAGAGGGGTGCACAAACACAGAGAAGATAAACACACACACACACTCCACACGGACAATAGGGAGGCATGCACACACACAACAATTAACACACACATGATACACACACACTGCACGGGCAACAGAGAGGTGCACACTCACAGCAGAGACACATACACGCGACACAGACAACAGAGAGTTACACACACAGCAGGTAGACACACACACACGGCACTGACAACAGAGAGGTACACACTCATATACAGCAGACAGGCACACGGGCACACGCCAGGCAGATGTGCATGGACTGCCTGCCTGGACACACACAGGCAGGCCACATGAACACACATGAATACATGTGCACGCACGCGCGCACACCCATGTAGCGCCATATGGAGCAACCCTCCCTCTCCCATGGTTTCCAGGAGGCTCAGCGGGGGGTACGAGTTCCACATCTGACTTTCCTTGTGTTCGTTAGACTCTCAGTGTAATTAAATGTTACATTGAATAATCCAGCATGCTCAGTGTAGGCGGAGGCGGCTGTGGAGGGCTGGATGCCCATCCCAGTCTGGCGCCCTCCCTGTTCCTCCATCCCCTCTAGCTGCTCCCTTGCCACAGACTCTGGAGCTGTGTGGACAAGGAACCCCTAGCCGAAGCATCACTGACAGCAGAGCAGCCGTCAGAGCTGCCCCTTCTAGCAGGCTGGGGAGGGTGGGGGTCCCCAGGGGAATGAGCGACCAGAAAGCCTCAGCTGGTCCTGGGGCTGAGCTGACACTCACCTCCTGCTCTGCTGGGAGTGGATTCCCACCTGGAGCTCAGGGGCCGAGGTAGCATCTGGATTCTGGGAGCTTCTCTGTCCAGCAGAACAGGCGCCTTTTGCATCTCACCTGGGAAGAATAGGCAAGACGTGGTTCTATCTCCTCCTGCCTGTTCTTTTAAATGAGTTTGCGAACTCTTCTAACCTCCGTGGAAGGCAGCCCAGGGTCTTGGTCATGAGCCACCTGCACCAAGTGCACTATGTGACTTGCAGTGAATTAATTCACCTCTGAGAGCCTCAGTGTCTCCATGGGTAAAATGAGGTAATTCCGATACTCAGCTCATGGGATTATTGAGGGGATTAAATAAGCCTTTAAAACAGCATCTGGGCCAGGTGCAGCGGCTCATGCCTGTAAT